>VXBB01014403.1:93922-124622 GCA_013399915.1 Illadopsis cleaveri
TTTTTGTACTTTCAGCTCTTCCTTTGTTAATTTTGAATGCAAATGTAAGCCTGCTGAAGGATTTTTCAGGAGTCAGGAAAAAGTCTTAAATTCTAAACAGACAGGATCAAAAAGCTGGGTGGTGGGGTGTGAGTCAAAGCAGTTGGAGCCCATCTTGGGTGAAGCATGGGACATGGGAGTCCCAATGAGCTCTGCTGTTTGTCTGGGCATCTCTTTGGTCTCTACTGCAAATAGTTATTGTGGGTAGAACTGGAGCTGCCCTTCAGGGCACACAGCCAGCCACAGCTGTCCACAGTTCCATATGATGGTGAGAGTTGCTGCTGTTCTGGAGGTTGAACCTCAGCAAAGGAAAGGAAGAAATCTGTGTTAGTCTCTCTGAATTCAGATGTATTTTGGGGGTAGGCCACATTTCGCTTTTGGGTAGATGTGACTTTCTAAGGCTCCTCTGCAGTGTGTGAATGTGAGAAGGCAAGGTTTTGGAGTGGAATGACTGAACAATGTCCCTTGTCCTCAGGCTGGAAAAAGACTGGAGGCAATATTCTGGTGGGATAGAAGGGAAGCATGCAGGCTGTGGTGTCCTAACCAAACACCGCAAGTTACGTATCAGAGTTGGGGCAGACTGTTCTAGAACAAAACCAGGACACAAGTATTTTGCAGCTGCTGAGACAAACTGTATGCAGCTGCTGTAAAACTCGTGTTGGATAGATCCCTGTGTCCCTGGAGGGCAGGCAGATGGACTTACCTGTAGCACCAGGCACTGCAAACCCTCCCTGCCTGGGAGTCTCAGAATATCTGTGCTGCTTGGACGTGTGGCAGACCAACCTGTTAAACATGTCTGCCTTCAATGACAGTCACCAGTTAAAGTACTTCTGTAATAAAATGGGAAAGGATAAACAGATCCTGAGCTTCTGGTGTTTGGTCAATCCAGCTCCACGTCCTCAGCAAGCAGATAAAAAAGGATCTGTTGCTACAGAATGAATGTGGACGTACATATTTTTATCCAGTTGAAGGATAGGCATTCTGGGTGTTGTGCGCTGGCTCTAGTGCTGAAAATAAAACTCACAGAATAGGGCATAGTACTAATTAGAAACTTAGAATGGAAAAATATCATCAAATATAGAAACTTCCTGAATATGCTTCTCTACATTCTGAATATGTTGAAACAGAAAAGTGGAGAATTTTGTCTTTGAGGCTTGCATTTTTGCTGTGCAGTAGATAAGAATTAGGCTTTCAGATAAATTAGAGTACTCTTTTGATATGAAAAATCTGCATTCTTTTTTTCACTTCTGCAGTGATCACCCTTAACTCTCCAGTGTTTCCACTGGTTCCTTGGCTATTGGTCTTATTAGTCAGGATTTGAGTAGTATTTATCAGTAGTAGTAAAGTCATTGTGTAACAATACTGGTCACCCAGGAGTGCTTGGATGAATGTGAAGCACAGTGCTGCCACTCGAGAAAAGGTGTGGTTTGTTTTGCCCAACATGAAGGCTCCTCCTATCCCCAGGAGGATGTTGTGACCAGGTACTGATATTATATGATTTTCCTCACCTGAGACTGACTTTTTTTCCAATCTAGATTAAACAGGTCTCTGTTTTATCCAAGGAAAGATGCTGAAGCCATGTGGTTGAGGTGTGTGAATGAGAACATCCCACAGAGGTTTTGTGCACCCAGGACAGTGTGAACATTGAGATCTTGAAGAGAATTTTTGGAGATGGGCTGGTGTGTGTGGGAGGTAACCACCAGGGCTCGGATTTGGGCGTGAACCTGCTGGAGGCAATGTGCTGATCTAGCCCAGCTTGGAGCTGAAGTTTTCAAAGTCGTGACAGGACCTGAACATCCCAAAACTCTTAATGCTGAACTAAATAGAGTATTTAAATCATATCACCTAGACCTATGTCTGTCTGTAATTAATGAACTTAAAACTTAAGTTAGGGAATTCATTATACTAATGCCTGTTTGTACTAATGTACTAATACCTGTTTCCTGTACTCTATTTTTTTCTGGTGACTGATCTTTTCTCATGTTCTCATCATGCTTGCCACATCTCTGCTGCATGCCAAATGGAGAGCGGTGACATTATTTTTAAATGTGAGCTCCCTATCAAAGCCTGTATTTATTATCTCTGTACAAAAACCACAGCCAGATCTTCTAGGGTATTAGAACTAAGTCTAAAACTGCTAACCCCCCTTGCAGAAGGGCTAACTCAGTTTCCTGGTTTTCCAAAGTGCCAAGCAGCTATCAACACATTAAATTATTTTTTTTCCAGAGCATCAGGAAATGCTGATTTGTTTTATGTTGTTCCTGGAAGTAGTTGCCTTTTGGATTATTTACTCTCCTAGCAAGTACTTATGCTACAGTGCAAACTTCTACTGAGGAGCCTTTGCATGCTTCAGATTAGAGATTTAATATGGGACCACCAATTCAGTCAATCTGCAGCCAGAACATATTATCTAATGCATAAATCACAGTAAAATGTGATTTTTCACGTTTGCTGTGAGGCCTTATTTTTATTCCAGGTTATTAGGCTGTGTAGTATAGATATTGGGGGTGAACCTGGCATAAAAGGTAAAAGAAAAATGCAAGAGCCCTTTGCAATTCCCTGTCCAGCTGTTACAGGGCTTCCCATGCCACAGGACAGAGTGAGGAACTGTGGGTGGCAAGGGCAGTTCTGTGCCAGTTTGCATTTTTGGTAAAACATTTTGGAACTCCAGTGCTGGGTTGCCAGTCAAGCTCTGTCTAGTGCTGCCTACAGCAGGTTTTGGCATGGCTTGCTCAGTGGTGTAGCACAAGTTGGAGCAGGAGTGGGGCTGGGTGGCAGGGGGTGGCTGCCTCACCTGTGGGAGGATGAGAGGTGCCCACTCTGCTCACAGCACAGAGAGGTTCAAACGTGGTGCCTTGCAGTTATCCCACATCTGTCAAAATGGACATTTGTGTTTTATGTCTATATCCATTTCTACAGCACATGCTGTGGTCCTTCATTTTTCCAACTTTTTTGCTCCCTTTGGGTTTTGTTTTAAAATTGCACTCAATCTGTGTTGGTATAGTTTTCCTTTCATTTACACCAAAAATAGCATTTTATCAATGTCAGCTGATTTCTTTTTTTTTTTTTTTTTCCTAATTGAGCTGAAGTTCACAGAGTGTGACAGGGACGTTACCAGGTAGTATATATTTCATGTTACAATTTACATTCGGAACTCCTTGCTGTGAAGCACCACTGTCATCTATTACATGTGAAGTGGAGGATGTTTGGCTTCTGAGTAGTAAATAACACTCCACATCCCTCCACGCTTCCCCTTGTCCCTGTGGAGGACATGGGGAAGCAGCAGGAGCATTTGTACCAGACCTGTTTCTCATTAAAGGGAGGGAGCAGGGTAGTGGCTTGGCTAGGGTGAGGTGTTCCAAGCTGGGCTCCCTCTCGGGGCTCTCCCTGCTCCTGATGGGGAACAGGTGTGGAACAAATCCACCACAAAGCCACGGGAACCCCGTTACAAATTTCAAACTCGTAAAATGTCAGTTCAGGGGCTTGCCTGGGATGTCACCCTGCCTGTCTGTTCACCTCACAGGCAGTTTTTACATTTATTTATTTATTTCAGCCAATAACCTGATCCTGAGCGGAATTGTGGCCTAGGGCAAAAATAAAGTAAAATATTTTTGTAAAGATGTTTTATCATGGAAGTTTTGCTGCTGATCATGTTTACCATGCTGTCTTTGGGAAGCACAGCTATAAGCTCTGGAGGCAGCTGACAACTGGCATTTAAGGGATGTCCCCCAGCCTCTGCCCCCAGCAGCCTGCTATTAACTCAGTTAAAATGTATATGACCATAGACTAAGCATGGAGCATGGATGAGTAGGAGAGAGGGAGGACCTCGGGGTCAGGCAGTTTACAAACAGGCATCACAGCCACTCTGTCCTTTGCCCCCTCTTACATTTCTTATTACAGTACATTAAAACCCTTTGCTCTGTCAAATTGACAAAGGCAGCTATAAAAGGGGTCCTTTCTAATACACAGTAATATAAACTATGTTTGTACACTTACCACATAATCCCTAATTACTTCCATACTTTTATGTGTGGAGAGCTTTGACGCTTGCATTGCTGGATACTTAGTGAATGAAATAAAAATCAGAAATTATTTCTGTATAAGTATGGGGTGGTATGTGAATTAGCTTCTAGGCTGGCAACAGAGCTCACATTTCAGAATAAATATACTAAGTGTCATTGATACCCTAAGTGTCAGATAAAAAACTATGACACCAACAAAACTCTCATATGACCCTGACATTCTTCCAGTACTTAAAGTAATTACCATACTATTTAATAACAATGTTTATAAAATTGCTTTTTGATTGGCTATCTTCTATGTCATACCTATGTCAATAATTCCCAGTGAATGCCTGCATGTGACTTTTAACCCTTCTTTACCAATAATTTCCATTTCATAATAGCAAGAAGATTCTTTAGGCAGTTGGTAATGGTAAAGTCTGCATTACCATGAAGACTGCATCATTCATTTTTTGGTTTGCCTGCATGGTAGAGGGCACAGTATTCCCTCCACCCCAAAAGGATGCACAACTGCCTCCATCTCAGTCCACAAAGGAATCCCTGAAATATGGAAAATATTTGGCTTGTAATCATTGTCAGGAACTCTCTCTGTCTGATAATCAATGCAGTCACATGAAAATGATCTGAAGTTTTTCATAGTTTGTCTGTTATATTTGACCATAGTAGATTATCACACTTTGGGTATTATCAGGTGATTTTTTTGTGTTTTCTCTTTCTCTCTCTACTTCTGCTTTTTAAAGAGGACAGAGATCTAAGTGAAGCTGGGCAAACACAGACTTAAACCATGGTGACATGGAGATGGTAATGAAGTGTCCATGCTATCTAGAGCTGTGAAGCTTTCCCATCAAGTATTATCCTAACAGGGCTTAAAGTTCTCAAAGTGTCTTCTGGACATTGCTTGTTCACCTGACTTTAGAGTGATTCCATTATCAGAAACAGTGTCCACCAATGCAGCGGAGTTGATGCACTCGTCTTTGATTCTTGGTTACTGAACAGACAAATGGACAGAGGTAGATGTGTCTAAAAAGTTATGAAGTGCCCATTAGTGCCCATCTGCACCTCAGTTGGTGGCAGATGCCTGCTAGAAGTCATCTTTACCATAACATCAAAACAACACCAGGTGGGATCATGTTCACACTGTGTGTTTCCCTAAAGCTGTAGAAAACCCCACAGAATTCTCAGCATCTCTTTTCTGCATTGGAAAACTTAAGAACAACCACTCCTATAATGTTTTTCAGAGAGAGACAGCTGTGTTAGCAGTGTGTGTATGTCAAGGCCTGTTTTGTGACTTGACCACGTGTCAGACCCAAGATAGTCAAAGATCCTGGTAAAAGTTATGGCTGTACCTGGCCTGCAGCTGTGCAAACCTAGAGATTTTCTGCTGGTGGGGAATCTGAGGCAGATGAGAGGCTGACTGAAGCTATACCTAAGGTGGATGTCTTTGATCTCATGGAGGCCTGGCACCAGCAGAGAGGTATCCTGCCGGGTCAGGAGAATCTGCCTTATTTTAATGCTGGCCCTACTGGGTGCTAAACACCCGAAGCATCTCACTCCTTGGGAGAGCGCGCTCCGTAAAAAGCTGCACAAAATTTTGTGCACACGCTGTGTGTGACAAAATCTGTGCAGAATATCAGACATGCCAGAGAAAGACACCCCACTACCCTCCTTTCAACTGAACTGTATACAGGCGTCGATAAGGATTGCAGCCTTAAAGCTGGTGTAGAAAAAGCGTGGAAGATCAAAGTTTGGTGTGTGCATGGTAATGTTTCCAGAGCGGTATTTTTAGTAACCATCCCCCAGCATTTGGAAGGGAAGGCAGGCTGTGCTGCACATGTAGACATGGCAAGGGGAACTTTGTTTTCCATGTAAGAGTCTCCTAAGTGCATGCTGAAAGATGAGGAATATCAAGAATAGCAGAGTGATAGCGCATGAAGAGAGAAGAAGCGAGCAAGCCAACGTTAAGAGAAGATAGGCCAAGTTTTAGCTCTTTACTTGCTTCAGTGTGCAACCTTGACCTCCTGCTAATAGATTTTATTTCTGGAATATGCATGTGCTTGCAGATTTGCTCCAAAACATGATGGGTCTCATGATTCACACCGACTCTGTTTACATTTCCCAGTAGATATGTTTTGTTTGTTCATACAGGCAAGTACTTCTGATCCTCTTCTGGAAATTGGAGTAGTTGATGAAGCTTTTTCCTCTTCTCGGTTAACTGTTCCCCTAGATTGTCTCCTATTAATATGCCATGATGTGTTGATGTAAAACACTTTAATATTTCCATATGTAATAAAAGGTCAGGGATAGTATTCTTTCATTACCAAGAATCATATATCAAGTACATCACAGGAAATTCTATGCTTTAGCAAAATAGGAAGGCAAATATATCGATTACAGGTTATCTGTCAAATTAGCTTGAACCCTTTGTTCAGAGTATCAGGTTTTTCCATTTGAGAATGTACAGGAGCTCAATGCAACATCTTTTGTATATTTTTTGTGAGGAGGGGAGGGTTGTGATGCTGAGATTTTACTGATCTGGCTGCTTTCTTTCCTCTGCCTTGACAATTACTGAAAGATGAAGGTCTGTTTCCCTCCCCCAGCTGAAGTGCTTTCCCTCTCTCAGCACTTAAGAATTCTGTGTTAAAAACCCTCATTCCCTGCTGCTTCCCTTCTCCTGCATAGCTCTGACTATCTGCAGAAAGCAAGCAAGACCCACTTGATAACAAACATTAGTCCCCCTTGTGCTGTAGCCAGCACCTTCTTCTTGCAACTTTATAAATAAGATTTCTGAAAAGTTACAATTATCTCTGTATCTATCACTCAATCATCAAACAAGCTGAAGTTACAGAAATCCAGCCACCTCTGCAAGAGGAGGATGCTACAGCTGTGACATAATTACATTATCAACTTAATTAAGGAAGTGAGTGAAATGAAAGAGAAAACAAAACAGCTGAAGAGAAGGCTAGAGGTGGGAAGGAAAGGTGGGATGGGTAGCATGCAGAGGATGTGTTAAATTTAGCTCTAAGTGGTTTAAAAAAGGCTCTAATGTATCATAAAAATCCCTGGGTTTTCATCCTGCTTTGAGCAGCTGCTGGGAGGGCTGGGGTGGGATGAGGGGACCCTCAGAAGGTGCTGCTGCCATGCATCCCCTCAGCCACAGCCAGTGCAACCAGGCAAACCACACAAAGGATGAGCGACTTAACTGTGTTCACTTGTCAGGCCTTGGGCAAATCTGGTTTTGCAGAATAAAGGCTCAGCCCTGTTATCCTCATGAGCTGAAACCCCCCATTAACTTCTGTAGGAGTTTTGGGCACATGAGAGCTGAAGGTTCAAGCCCCTAATCTGATTATTCTCACACAAATATATTAATTGTAGAAAACCAACAATGCTTTTCTTAGACAGGATAACAAAAGCAGATCATTGCTCAAAGTATGTCCTTTTTCTTCTGCTTTCAAATCCCGTGTACTTTTCAGTATCAAAAAGGAGAAGAAAAAAAAAAGTCCTCAAATCCTTTATTTGATTTCAGTGTACAACTATGCTCAGTTTAAATGTCACCCATACACAGAACAGTGGTTGCACCAGAGCAATCATGGCAAGATGTCTAAAGGGGTGTCAGCAAATTGGACAGGGTATAATTTTAGTCAATGTGTTCTTGTCTTATTTTAGTTCAACATCATTTCCCTGTTGCAATTCTTTTGAGTGACACATGGAATGCAAAACAACATAAAAGGTCTGCCCTGAGGCAGATATGTGTCCATGTAGGACTTTAATTATTCTTTTTGAATAATGTGTAATATGCAAGCCCAATTTCTCGCATAAAAGTCTGATGAAAAAACTGTGTATCACCTGTATAAGTGTTTTTATGATAGACCTCATATTTTTAGAAGCACTGAATTTGGTAAAGGTCCTTATTAGTCCAAGTACTCTGGATTTTTCAGGTAACATTTGGGAGAGAAAGCAATTGTTCCTGTGGTGTTTAGAAATGACATAATTTTTTTTTTAAAAAAAGGCATTCTTTTGTTCATTCAACTATTGTGTGCTTAAATAGCACTTCCATCACAGGTATGGAGTGCTATACTTGGAAGATTTTATATGACTGTATTCTTTTACTCTGTTGCCTAACACCTGTAAGCTGATCCTGCTCTTATTTACATCACTTTTATACCAGTGTGACTCCAATGGCTTCATGGAAGTGAGTTCTGAGCAAAATCAGAGTCAGATCTTTTCCTTCCAAGAACTAATATTAAACTGGCTCTTTAGGTAGCACTTGGTGTATCATTTTAGATTAGCTGATAAAAAATAATGAAAAAGATGTGTGAATGGAAATGTAGATCGTAATGATGAAATATGTTTTTAATATTTAAAAAAAAAGAAGCCAGCATGAAAGCAAATTAAGGGTGTTGCTGCAGTTTTGCTACAGACTGTGGGTCTGATTCCTGAACTCCAGCTTTTGACATGTGACAGGAAATTTCCTCCTGGTGCTTAGGGGAGGGTGTACTGGACAGTTATAAAAGGTCTGCGTGTGCTCATACCTGCAGGAAGGAGAAGGCATGAGGATTTGGGACTTTTGCTTTATGGACAACTGAGGGATTTATGGACAACTGATAAAGATTAAATTTGACCACAGAGTCCTCTCTCTCCTTTGATCACTGCTTTCTTAAAGTTCCTTCCACATTCCTTTTTTAAAATTAAACAAATAAATATGCAAACCTAAGTGTTTGGATAATAAAGTACAAAAAGAAAGAATCTGAGAGCGCTTTTGGCTGAAGTGACAGGAATTGATGCAGAAGGAAGGGGTTTCTGGGTGCACCATTTTTGCTGCATGTTGGACATTAAAGAAGAACTTTTTGTATAGATAAAGATGTGACCGTGGAGCTTGCTGGGTTTGTCAGGATCTCAGCACAGCCCCACAAAGTTTGGATTCCCCTCGTGTGCTGCTGTCTCCCCCTTGGAATAATCTTCTTGTTTATTTGGTCACTGCATGGCTCTGTATTTAGAGGGATATTTTGGTTAGCATAAACTATTGGAAGACTGTTTGGAGAAAAGCTCTAACCCATCCTGAAATCAGTGGGATAAAAAGCTCTTTGTTTATAACTGTTACTAGTTTAATCATTTAGATGAGACGAACTTGCACTTCCAGCCCTGAGTGTGCTCTGATTTCCCCACAAACATGTGTTGTGGGATTTGCATTGTCTGCAGTGAGAGCTGCACAGAGGGGAGGGAAATATTTTCCCCATCTCTTTTTTTATTATTATTATACTTTATTCCCTCAATTTACCCCATTAAACAAACACGTAAGTAGACAAGCTGCTGGATTTTAACGATGAAAAAAATATATAAAATTATCCTGCTGCATAAGAAAAGGTAGGGAAGAGAAACTCAGAAGGCAGCAGCTGGGATCAGGTTTCATTCAGATGATCTAAACCAGTGTTGTTGCAGCAAGTTCAATTTTCTCCCCAAGTGTCTGGTCCCTCTGATGTCCAGGAGGCTGTGCTGGCCAGGAGCCCGCTGACTGGCAGTGACCTTGTGCTAAATGTCTGTCAAAAACGGGCACTCTGAATTCAGTGGGATGAAAAATAAGCATTTGGTGCCTTTCTTTAGAAACATAATAGACAGCCTCGCTTTCACACCTCCTAATAGCCTTTTTTAAAAATAGTTTCTCTAGCAGGATGCTTTTTTAGCGCTTGGAGATTTACATGTCTACGGTTTCCAGAATTTATTAGGATTCCTTGCGTATGGTATATGGTTTTTTATCTTAAATTTCCTGATGCCACACTGTGATGCTGCCAGTTTAGCAACTCCAGCTGTTGTGAGTCATGAGGGTAAGCTGTGGTGGTGACTGGATCACAGAGACAGGGAAATTTGTCAAGTCCAAGCATTAACCCTTCAGAGCCAACTTGTAAGCTCTACCTGTTTGCAAGAATAGCAAGCATGCTGTCCTTTTCCAGAAGGCAGTGCTGGCCTCAGCTCCCACGGTTTACCAGCCTCAGGTGGGCTCTTTGCTGGCAGTGGTTGGTCAGGAGAGCCCATGTGGTTCATTGGGTGTATTTGGTTTTGCCAGTTACCCTGCAGCTGCGTAGGGAAAGGGCAGAGCAACTTCTCCCACTGCAGCCCCCAGGCCTTCAAATTCCTCTTGCCTTTCAGGAAAGGAGTGTCTTTTTTACAGGATCCCACTGTTATTCATTGGAAAGACGGGAACAATTTTAAGCTTCCAGGTCTGTATAAGCTCTATTGAGAGTGGAAATTAGTTGAGGCTCCCTGTGGCGTATGTGACTATGGAAGCTACAATGCTCATTTGTCCTGCTGAGCGGTTCTTGTATGTGCTTTACTGGCTGCAGAAGTTTTTTTTTTAGTTTTAGGGGTTTTTTTTCAGGATTGCAAAGATCTCCAGTGGAGAGTGATGTGGCAGAACTGAGAGTTCAAGCTAACCCTCAGTCATGTGGCATAGTCTTCCTGAGTTAGGTTAGGGAGGTTTAGATGTACGCTGAGTTAATGCAGTTGTGGAATAAATTAACTATCTGTTGCAGCCAAGAATCATGAGTCTGCATTTCAGGGCCTTGCAATAGAGAGGGGGGGAGAAAATAGAAAAAGGGATTGGGGGGGAATTAAAAATTAGACACATGCAGACAAACCTCTTTCTTTTAAAACTGGATTAATGGTGCTCTGTCTCTTTGATTGAAGACAGGATAAGGCAGAACAGAATTTTTCATTTCTCACCCCATCAGTGGATCCGGGCAGGATCCTGCCTGTGCACCTGGGCACTGTCCCACTGTCCACCTCCCCTGGCCCCAGATGATGTTCTGTCTCTGCCTGAAGCAGAAGGACTCCACCAGGAGCCACCAGCCCATGGCCAGGTCCTGCTGCCATCACAGGGATGAACTTGTTTTCTAAAATCCACCTCCAACCCATGGGCACAGCCCTGCATAAGGCTGGGATGTCAGGGGGCTCCCTGTGGGCTACAGGCTGGCAGAACAAAGCCCTGAATTTTGACTCCCTATTGTATGTCAGTGGAGTGTCATTTCAAGCCTCAAACCAGCCAAAAGCTCTCACACCCTCACCCTCTCCACCACCCTGGATACAGAAATAGTCTGATCTTTTTGTTCATGATTAACTGACTCATGCTTGGAAATCATCAATTTAAAACCCATTTCAGGCAAAGTTACTGGAATGTTCTTTGCATGGACATAGCAAGATATTTAAATTATAAAAGTCTCCAATAGGTGCTGAAAATATTCTTAATAATTTTCTGAAGATATAGTAAATTTGGTGCTAATTGCTATTATTTGCATCCCCCTCCCCCTCCAGAATGGGTCTCTGAGAAGTAGAAAGAAATTTGGATACTTAATGTGCACTGACAGCTCCTACAGTGTGATGGGGAGGGACAATTTGAGACTGTCACAGGGCTATGCTCAGCTTCATAGAGATGGGATTTCTCTACATGCTAAAGTATGAGGAAGGCTAAATAACTCACAGGTGTCAACGGCACCAAAGAATTATGTGTGTCTGACCTATGAGAGAATAAATCTCATTTCCTGCTTAAATCCACAAGACATCCCTTTAAGTTTAATAAAAATGTAACATTCTCCCCCCCCCCAATTATCTTTTACAATTTTCTCAAATTTATAAAAACAAGATTTTCCAATTTTAAAATTTTTTTTTTACTGGTAGATTGTGCTCTTTAGTATCATTTTACATAATTTAATACAATTTGTTCCATCCATTGGTTTTCATGGAGATACAAGCTGTTCGTTTGTGAGAAAGCTGGCATAGGCACGAATGTTGGCAAAGAGTCACCTCCAGGAGTTTATTCAGATTTCAAAGTTGCATGGGGGCACCGGCCATTTTGAAGGAGATAAATGTTAACGTGGCTTCTTTCTTTATCTTCAATAATATTTGTTTGATATTTTTATTTTTAACGTTGACAGCCTCTCCCTTCCCCCCTCGTTCCTCAGTCCTTGGCAAAGTGAGTCATTGTTATTTTGTCAGCTGAATCGTGGTCACAGAAAATAATCTAAGCTTAAAAGAGTGGCTTTCTCTGAAACGTGTGTTATTGAATGAAAAGAACACAGGTGTTTCTTAATTATTTGTGCAGGAGGAAAAAGTGGTGCTGAGCGGATGAGCTGTAATGATTAACACGCTGAGGAGGAGAGGCCGCAGCGAGTGTCTCCTCTCTTACCTCTGTGCCACTCTTTCTGCCTGCTCCTGAGTGCCACAGGCAGTGTGGGGAGGCAGAGGGGACTGCCCCCCAGAGAGGGGCCTGTTTGGCCATCAAATGTCATAAAAAGCATCCCCTTGGCTGGGATGGGGTAAGGAATTTAGTGAACCCTCTCTCTGTGCATATTGGTGATAGTGGGGGTGGCAGTTCCTGCTGTGCCTTCTCAGAGAGGGTCTGTATATCCCTGCCTGGAGGCACCAGACCTCTTGATCACGGTTTGCCACCACCAGGAAGATGAAAGATGGGGCTTTTGGGCTCAGCAGGGCAATGTGAAGGCAATGTGCCACCACCTTACATCTCTCCTCGCCTCAGCTCCGTGCTTCCATTGCAGCACGTTAGGTATTTTAAACTGCAATAACCAGTCAAACATTCATTATCCTGGTGTAGATGCAGTTTTGTGGAGGCTGGCAGCAGAATATGAAGTTGTGTTTCTGAATGAGGACCCCAGCCCACTGCCTTGCAGGTCCATGGGGGTTGTGTCAGCTGGACACCGTATTTGGGTGCTTGCTGACAGGTTTCTATCTTTACCATATGTTTCTGTAGTGCTCAGGTGTGGAAGAACCATGTTGATGGATGGTGGTGCCCTCAGAGAGTGGTGCCCTCAGAGAGCATTGCCCTCCATCCTGTGTGCTCCTCAGAAATACCAGGAAGGAATTATGGAAAATAAAATACTAAACCAAAAGGACGCAGGGCAGTGGAGCTGGCAGGGTGCGGTGATCAGAGTGGGAGGTTAGCCAAGACTCTCAGCTGAAGCCACCTCCTCCTGAGAAACGTGATGAACACAGATTTTTAATGATTTCAGGTCACTGGTTACCCATGGTTTACACCAGCACTGTAACCCTCTCCCTCACTGTGCCCATGGGGACATCAGGGCACGAAGGCTCCTGGCTCTTTGGAGGTGCCCTGTCCCCTGTTCCAACCAGAATTGTGTTTTGACAGTGCCAGATCAAATTGTCTTGAGGCAGGATCAGGCATCCCATTACACAAATGCTGCTCAAGTCATTGAGGGGGATTACTCAGCTGAAATTTGCCTGGTTACTCATCATGGTGAAGTAGGGTAAAATTCTCAGATTTGTACTCTGTTGTGTGAAGCTGAAATGCTGTTTCTCAAAACCTTGCCACTGACCAGAATGAGCTTTTTAATTTTTCCTTTGTAATTTTTTTTTTTTTTTTTTTTTAGCAAGCTCTGGCACTTCTGACTGTAGGGAAGCATTCCTACAGGCATCATTCCCAGCCCCAGAGAAAGAGCCTATATTGATTCCCACATGTACTAAATGATACATCAGTGCAAAGCCTCCTATTTAGGCTTCCAAGGTGGAAAACCCCAAGAATATCCTGCATTTAAACAGCATCTCCCTATTCTGCATGGTGGTAATATATATAATTTTGCCCCCCTCTCCTGAACCTCATTTCAGTGATTAACACACTGAACCACCAGCCTGATTCTAGACTCACCTCCCAGATCTGGTGCAGAGTGTGCTGTGTCTCAGTGGCCCTGTTGATCTGATACCTTGTGCAGTCAGGGAAGTTTCCTTTTTTTCTGTTTCCTGGTTTTGGTGCTTTTTGTAACCCTATCAAAGCAACCATGAGCCTTGTTCTCTCCTCTCCCTGGCCATCTGCTTGAAGCATCTGGTAATCAGGTGCAAGCCCCCACATCCAGAGCATTCATGCTTAAATTTGCAGCTACCTTGCCACCCACATTGGCTTTTGTTATACTGCCAAGATGTACCTCTTTGTGTACTCGATATGAGAGAGGCTTAAATTCCACCATCAGCCTACTGAAATTGTGATGGGCCAGGGTGACATTATCACCTTTGAACATAGATATGTATCAGTCTGCTCCCATTTTTCTCTGCTAGAGTCTCCAGCTAATCTCTGCTCCAATTGCTCATCATACCCAAGCCATGTGTGTGCTGCAGAGGTACGGCTCCGAGTTGCAAATAATTTCTCAAAGAAATATCTCAGTCTAAAACATGATGATGCTTAATGTGCACTTGTCATTTCTGGGATTCTTCTTATATCCCTTTTTCCATCTGAGTAATCTCTGTGTATGTGTCTCCATATAAGAGACAAATAGAGTCATTGTTCTGCTCCATATTTTAATTCCATATCTGTATTTTAGGGACATTGCTGCCTTCCCAACAGACTGACTAAGTATTACAAACTGCCAAATTTAGGCTTTTGGAAGTGGCTGCTACTGAAATTGCCCATTGAATTTAAGAGCAGACAAATAATTTCGTCAAAAACACAAAAGCCAATGACCTTGAGCACTATCTCCTGTCCCTTACAAAAGGATCCCTAAAGAAGAAAAGCCTCACTGCTGCTGATTTGTATTTCTACAGCTTCAGATTAGAAAAGAGAAAAACATCTTGACTTCTGATTTTCTACCACATCAAAATTTTCATACGTGCTCGATCTGCTAGAGTAGAAAAATCAAACTGAAGCACCTGGTTGTGGAAGGACATGGAGACGTAAGGTATTTGCTATCTCCTGCATTTGGATGGAAAGAGTGCCCATCTGTTTGAGTAGGACTGTTTTAACAACACAATTAGAGCTGCAGACCAAAGTCCCAGGATGAGGTGGTCCCTGGGCTTGCAGCTGCCCCACCTGATGCTGGGCTTGGAGAGCCTCTATTCTCATGGCAGTATGGTCCCAGAACAGCCCTCCCAGGCATCCCCAGCAGACCCAGGGAACCTCCCAGGGGAGCTCATCTTTTCCTGGCCTCTGAAAATCACCTGCACCAGGTGTGAGGCATGCCTTGGGATGTCCTCAGTGGGGTCTGCTCAGCCCAAATTTGGGTTTGCTTCCCACCACAGGCACACCTGCAGCAGGGGAGGTTTCTAAAATTTGGTGGTGCAGGTTTTAGCAAATATCACATAGCATCGGTTTGCTGGTCCTGAGGCACTGGCTGTGTCAGCTAATGAGAAATGTAGTCAGGAGAATGGCAGCAAAGAAGTACACTTCCAGAATGATTATATAAATCAATCTTAGAAGTATTTTCCTGTAGCTGAGACCAGATTCATATGTAGAAGGAAGATGGTAAAACACCAACTAAAACCAGCAACTCTTTCAGTACCTACTGCAATTAATGCCATTCTTGTGTTCTTGGTATACATTTTTTCTTCCCAGACTGCTTATTCACTGTTGGCATCTTCTATTACACCATTTTTTAATGTGGTATTAAAAAACCCTCAAACATAGAAATAGCTATAATGTCACATTTTTTTTGTAAGTTTAAAGTTGATTAAGAAACAGCCTTCATTGACATAATTGCTTAGGAAGTTATAAAGTTCTTTATTTATGAGGATTGTTTTTCAGCATTTGAAAACAAAGTTAAAAGGTGAAGAAGAAACCTGCAGCATGTTTGTTTAAAACATGCAATATTTCACTGAATCCTTAGAATTATTTCAAAGATAATAAAACCGTGATTGTTATTTTTTGAACCTATTTGGTCTAGGTTTTTCAAGGCTTTTCTCATTATGTGACTATTTCCTCAAAAAATGAACTTCAAGCAGATATTTGTGCACATGAGCAGGACACATTGCATCCATGTGTGATTCCTCAAGTTTGGCACAGTGTTGTCACGTGTTCTACAGTCTGTAAGCACCTGCCCTTACAGATCACCCAGATATTGCTGCATGTGATTTCCACTGACTATAAGACAAGACAGTAAATGCATTAAATATGACTTCTCAGAATTTTTCCACAGAAAGCACTGGAAAGCCTTCATAGGTTATTTCAAAAGTCAGAAATAAATCCAGAGGGAATTTTCCACAAATGGGTAAAAAAAGAGGAATGTTTAGAAGAGGCCTTATTGGCTTGAGTCATGAAGCTGGCTCTCTCTGAGTGCTGTGCTGTAAGTTTAGTGGGAAAAGTTTGACAGCAATTTAATTTTCATTGACAAATACTGTCATAATATTGAGGGAAACTGTATCAACAGTAGTGGTCGATGCTCAACCAGTCATATGGACTGGACGAGCTTACCATATGCTTAACTACAAACTTCTCTTGGAAAGCTCCTTTAGAACACTTGACAAGCTTAAGATACTAGTCAGTAATGAGCTTGAACAGAACATGTGAAGTTTTACATTTTGTACAGAAAATGGATTAGTGTTGATGTGTTTCCTGTACAGAAGAGATTTGTATGCTGGTATCTGCGCAGCTACAATGCCTGCGTGCGTTTCCATAGCCTGAGGTTCACCCAGTCAAAGGAAATTTAAAAGTGAAAATGAAAAAAAAAAAAAAAGAAAGAAACTCAAACATAATTTATTTCTTCTGCACAGCATTAAGATGAGAATCTTTTCATTTATGTTACACATAGAGTGTTTGAATTTGCAGTTTCTGGTAGTAATGGGAATGCCAAAAACCACAAACCGAGGCAACCCCCCATATTAGCATGATAATTATTACAGCAGGTGATAGGTCCAGGCTTTCATTAATGTGCAGTATTACTACCTTCTCCTTGCAATGAACCTTTTAGTCTGATCACTGCCTTTAGCATTTTTTACTGTGATTTCTGTCTGTAATTTCACACAGTCCCTGAGTATCTGAGCTGGTGTCTACTTCCCTGATGACAGGATCAAATCAGGTATCCAAAGATGCAAATGCTTTGTCTTGCATCTCAATGTGTTTTGGTTTTGTTTTGTTCCTTTTGGATAGGATTTTTTTTTTTTTGGGGGGGCAAGTTCTGATTGTACCCAAAATTAAGGAGTCTTGGTCTAATTGTGTCCTGTTTTCCCTCTTCTCATCCCCTTGGCACATGGTTTTTGGCTCCTGCACATTTTGTCTTTTTTTTTTTTTTCCCCTAATGCATTTTTTCACACTCATAGACATATATATGTGTATGTATATAAATATGCTTGTGTGTATTTAACGTGTTTTTGACTGTGGCCAAATACTGTGCCAGGTTAGAGACTCAGTTAGATAATTCAAACAGAAGTTTGACCTGATTCTGTCTTAATTTGCTATGTTTTGTTATCGTTGAGCCATTTGTAATTTAGTTACATGTAGAGTAGTTCACTGATGAGCAAATTTTAACAATATGGAAGGCATAATGTATGCTTACATGAAAAGCATATACAGCCTTTCATTGCACTTTGTACTTGGGAATCATTCTCTTTTTTTTCAGTTTTGCTGAAAAAAGTAGCTCTCCTCATTAGAAAGAATTAAAAAAATAGCTTTAAAAGTATGAACAGAAAATAGCAGTTTCTATGCACAGTTCAGCTGTGGCACATTTTCTTAGGGTAAATATTTTGAAAACTGTTTTAATTTCCATGGTTTGCTGTTTTAAAGATATTCTTGTAGAGCAAAGGTAGATTTAAGCCTGACTTGTACCCTTTTGCCCCTTTGCAGATCACGCATGACTCCTGAAATGGCATTTTTATGGAATAGATGGGGAATCAGGTTCAGTTTTTTTGTTGGCACATTGGTCAAACCTCCTGCCACCAAGAATAGTAACTGCCCTTTATTTCCCAAGCAAAGGGAATGGATGATCCCCTCAATTCTCTCATAGTTTTCACCCCACTATTTCACTATTAAATTTTATTCCTAGTCTGAAACGGGGATTTAGACTGCTTGGCCTCGAATTAGCTGGGTCTAGATGGTACCATCTGCCGAATGCTCAGCAGCTATTAAGATTCTTAGATTTTTAGCGTGTTTTTTTAATGTAGTCATCTGACAAAGAAAAGAAAGCAGAAACGGTGTCCAGCATTATTTATTTTATCAGCCTGGCAAATGAAATCTATTGGCATGAGTGCATTGCTTGTAGTAAGTGCCTGAGACTACAAGTGTAAAGATGGCTTTGAAGCTTGCCATGAGATCCTGTTTTATGAACAGACACTCAAACCCACCTGCCATGGGCTGGAAATGTTAAAAAATCATAACATGGCTTGAGATGGCCAAACCAGGAGCAGTTGTAATGGTGTGTTGGCCAAGGTCTTCTGGTGTGGCACATCACTTGTCTGGTTTATCTTGGAAATACTCATTATCTCTCAGGATTGCATCCCTTACCTTTACCAGACCACTGTTTTAACAGTAAAGAGGCAAAACCACTTCAAAGAAATGAGAATGTTGCAGGTGCCTGTGGGTGCCCAACCCTGCTGCTGCCCATCGGGTCCCCACTCTCAGCACCCATCCTGCCTGAGCCAAACCTCACCTCCACACTGCAGTCTCGCCTTACTGACACCTCCCATTTCACTCAACACTACCCTAGTCAACAATGTGGCACAGAAGAAAAATTCCCACTATTTTACTTTGTCCGCCTCTAATGTTGGAGCAGTTTTTCCAAAGAAACCCGCAGGACCTTGCTCTACAATGCTGCCAACCTGGTGTGTCACCACCAGGTTTTTATTCATCCTGCATGAAGAGAAGCATTTATCAGCTGGTTTTGAAGCCTCATTTTGCATTTAAAAGTGAAATAATTGGACTAAAGACAATGCTGTTATATGCTTTAAAAAATAAAAAAAAAAAAGCCAAGTGAAGATGATCTTACATGGGGGGCTAAGTGACTCTGGGAATTTGCTTTTAGATGGAACAATTCCAAACACTATTGTCATGATCTGGGCTGTTTTGGGTGCTTTTCAAGCATTTATTTGCATTGATATGATCAAACACCCGGTTCAGAATGGCTGCTTTAAACTCAACAAAACGAACACAGGGATTCACCCAGGGCGAATCCAAAATTGTGTCTGGAGCTTTGTGCCTCCTTTTTAACAAGACCTTTTCTGTGTTCACTTTTTAAATGATGACACCATACTGGGGGTTGTCGTTCAACAGATTGTTGGTTCTTTTAACAATTTGTTCAATGGAGGAGGAGGAGGAGGGATAGAGGCAGCTATATTTGTAACTACTGTTGTTCAGTAGAATAATTGATTTTTCCAGTTTGGCAACCAATCCCCATTTTCTGCTGCTTTACTATTCCCCCCCTCCTCTTCATGTCTTCAACAAAAAGACACTTTTTCCTTCCAATTCTTAATAGCAATTTGTAGTCTCAGCTTTCTTGATTGAGGAAACTGGGTCCAAGAAGGAACTAGTGATTTTCTTGGTGCTGATCCAGGTGGAGATGAGCAGCTTCCTCAAAAGTGCCCTGCAGTGTGAGCACCCCCAACTTTCTACACTGTTAACATAGGACTTCTTTCGACTCTACAGCCTTAGCAGTTGTTATTAAAGCTTTTTTTGTTGTTGTTGTTTTTTCATGGAAGTTTTATGGCAGGAAGCACCCTCAGGGAAGATCTTTATGCTGTCTGTGTGTCACAGCAGACGCTGTGCCGCCTTGCTCTTTGAGCTGTGAGGTTCCATGCTTTGGTGATACCTGGTCTTGACCAGGACAGTTACCAGTGGCAGTCTGACACTCAGCTGGGAGATGTCCTCTAGGTGCAGGGGAGTATTAATGGTTCTATACCCTTCAATTTTTTTTTTTTTTAAATGCTTTTGCTAAATTCAGGAGTTCTTAATTTTTTTTGAATTTTTAATTATTTTTATACTTGTTTCTGTACCAACAGAAGCTCTGTATATCAAGGTTCTGATGAGTTATTCCTGAGGTAGACATACCTTCTGGACTTGCACTGCACAATGCCAAAGCCCCTTCTTTGGAACCACAATAAAAAGGCTGTTCAGCCCCTCGAGGCACCCAGCAGTGTCTTACAGAGGTGAATGTAGGCAGCTTCTGCTGAACTTACTGCTTATCATCCTGTTAGCTTTTGGTGTTCAGACTTAATGTCTCAAGGACTGTTGAGTGTCTTTTTTTAAAAAATTATTAATTTCATAATTATCCCAGCTGGAGGCAGTACTCCATATAATATGCTGGGTAGGATATATATTTTTTACCTTTTTTTGGAGGGGGGAGCTGTTTCTCCTGATTCTTGACTTTCAATCCTGTAGCATCTGGGTGCTGGCCTGGGGTGTGTGGGAGGTTTGTGTCTTTGCTGTAAGAAACTTGTGCATCTATTTGCTGCCAAATTTTTAAAGCCCTTTTAATGTAAACACGTACAAATGTCTCCAAAAAAGGCCTTAAAACTCCAGTGCAGAACTATATTTGCATGTTAAACTTAAGAACATATTTAATATATTACCAGTAATTGATTTAATGCCTAAGTAAGACTAACTATGCATAAATTAGTAAAATACTTGCAAGAGAAGTGCAATAATTGCTTTAGAGTGAATGAAGTAGTTAAGGCTTCTATTTACTAGCTTTGTTAAGCATAAATGTCTAACATTTAGACTTCAGCAATTTCTTCAGCACCAGCCCTTGAATAGTATTCAAAAATATGACTGAATTTTGCAAGTTACTGTAATTTGAGGCTTTTTCCAAAGCTTCTAAAGTCAGACAAAGTAATTAAAAAAAAGAAAGTCCTTTCTTTTCCTCTCGTTTTTGATTATTGCAAATTGGGTATAATAATCTTGGTTAGTTTGAATATTAGAAAGGTGAACATGCATCATTAACAATAGGATTTTATGAACATTTTTGTAATATTATGTAATATTTAAATTTATGTTGCTTTTTTTTTCAATTTTACATGTAGTAATTAATTTTGTCTTACTGACAGATGATTCTCAATGACTGATTTTCAAGAAAAAACCCAGACAGGTATTTTAACCCTTTGTTTTCATTCTAGACACCTCACATTCATGGGTCTGGTTGTAATTAAGGGGCTTTGCACTTGGCTCTGTTGTGAATTAAAGTAAAGTTTGTATGAGTTTCCATAGCTGTAATTCATGCTATCCTTTTTCTGCATGGGTGGTGGGAGTGTGGACAGAGATGTCTGCTTTGCTCTGAGAAAAATATCCTCACAGTTTGGGTGCACTGCCCAAACCACCCCCTCCTGTTTTTTGGGTAACCCATGAAGGAGTGTGCTGGCAGGCAGTGGGATCCCCACCTTTCCTCTCCACCCTGCAACAGACTCTGAATCCACCTCGTGTCCCAGCATGAAGTGGGATGCTGGTAACGTTTACAGAATGGGAAAGAAAGAATGTGTGTCTCCTGTTAGGAACGGATGTGACTTTCCAAGAAGCAAGGTAGGAAAGGGCAGGTGTGGGGACACAGCACCTGTAACACAGAGCCCTTGTCCTGCTGCTTGAGTGTGGTGAACTGACTTCTGTCTCCTTCCTCACCCTCCCTTTCCTTGCTATTGATCCCCCTCTCAGTCTTGTGTATTTCCAGTATTTATCACACTGTGCTTGCAGAGGGTGACAGTGTCACACCTCTTGGGACTTCCACTACAAATCACTGTTTTTAAGGCTATACCCTGAAGGTGTAGCCCTTAAAACACTCAAGAATAAACGTGCATTAGGAGATAGGCAATAAGGGCTGTCCTTTGAGTCACAGACAACTGTAGATACCAGTCTGTCACTTGCACTGTGGCTGTACTGTTGCGTGTAAATCCCATTTGTTTCTGTGGTAGTTGGAGCAACAGAATTTCTGGCCTCCCATTTCTAGTAACTTCATGCTGGGTTTTTAAGGCAGAAACATCATCAAGAGTATTCTCTTATGGTCTTTTTTGGGGATATATTTTTTGCTTGGGAAATAACAAACCTCCCCACCAAAGTAGCTGAAGTGAGCTGGGTATGAGGCAGACTACAGAGGCTGTTGGGCAGTGGGGCTTCTCAGCAGCTCAGCTGTGGGGTGGTTCTTTGTGCATCCTCTGGCACCTCTCAGTTACCTGCTTTCACATGTTACGTGCATGAAAATTTGCAGATTTTAGCCGACTTACATTTTTTCCTGGCCCATGATACAAATTAACAGTCTTTATTTTATAATATTTCATTTGAATAGCAGCTCTCATAGTTTTAAAGTACTGAAGGATGAAAAGTCAGGAACATAATTGCACTGTTTGGCTTTTGTTCTGAGTGAGTCACGGTGTAATATTTTTCCACAGGTTGCTAATGCTGCCCTGGGTTGTGCGTGACATTGACTATCATCTCTGTGTAAAGAAATCCACTTAAATTCCATTAGTGCCTGCCTTTCCTTAGCTTCAGCTCGTGCCCACTTGTTAGTAGATGGGGCTGTAACTTAAGGCTACTTCAACAGTGGTGTTATCCTTACCTGGGCTTCTAAGGAATACTGACCTGGTTTGGATTCTAACTAACTGGGATAATTTTGTCACTTGGCTTTTTGGATGCTCTGTATAGGCCCAGTGATAAAGGCAGGGGGTATGGTACAAAAAATACTTCCTTGTTGTCCTGTTAAACAGCACAGGACTGATTTTGCACAGTTAGTCAGTTTGTAAATTCCAGAAATATCTCTGCTTCTTTTTATGCTGACATTGGGTTCTAGGCTTTTGAGTTTAATTTCTCATTTCTCACCCTGCTTCTGCCCCTTCTGCCTTCACTAAGAAGAGCTGCAAGTGTTGCCTGCCTTTTGTTCTTACCACTATGTCACTTGACATTTTTTCTGTATTGAATCATATCCCATCACTTTCCCTGCTCACTAAAAGACAGGCTGGATTTTTTTTATTTATATATTGTCCCTTCATTCAAATTGTCTGCTGCTTCTCCTCCATTTCCTACTCTGAATAAATTTCATCCCGTTTTTGCATGCTGTTGAAACAGAAGCTGAATGAACGGAGGTTCTGCAGTGATTGTTGGGGCAGGCCAGCTCTCCCCTTGCACACTCTGCTCTTGCTGTTAGCATGCAGAGCACTGTGCCCTCACATGCTGGCCGGGTCGTGATGCATTATTTAGCTCAGCCTCCCGTCAGAACTTACGGCTTTGTAGCCTGTTAGGGGATCATGTGGCACTACCTTTCAGGGAGCCCACGTAAATCACGGTCATGGATTCCTTTGATTCTTTTTGAGTTTGGTTTTTTTGTTTTATTTTTTTTTTCCCCTGGGGTGTTATTTTTTTCAAAATATTCTATTAGTTTTGTTACGTATGATCTCCCTTTTGTGAATCCATGCTGAATATCTTTAATTAAATCATAACTTTCTCTATTTTGTCCCTGATTAGTGTTTCCAATATCTTTCCCACTGCTGAAATCAGGCTGACTGGTGTTTAATTTCCTTGATCTTCCCTAGAGCTGCTGTTATACATAGGTGTCACATTAGTCCTCCCGTCCACAGCTACCTCCCCTGCTTCCGAAGATGTTCCACAGATATTTGCTAAAGCATCCCCTTGCTTCTGCCTCTTGCTTCCAGATTCTGGCTGTCATCCCATCTGCAGTATTCTTTCACGCTTTAGCTGCTTGAAGAAGTGCATTTTTACAGCTTCAACATTTCGATTTATGAATCTTTCTTGTCCTTGGTAGCTGCTCCAGGTGTTGGCGTTTGCAGGGTCGTGGGTCTCTGCTGGGTGCCTGTGTTGGTTGGCTGGTGCGTGTGCAGTGTAGGGTGGCCTCATGCCATCCTCCCCATGTGCACCCCAGCCCTTGATAAACCCAGCAGTCCTGCTTCATGTGCTGAGGCCATTGTGCTGCTCCCAGACCATCCTTCCTCTTCAGCTTGAGATCTTCTGCTTTGCTATTTTGGCTTTCCCAAGACAGCATCTCTTCTCTGACCCTTCATGTATTTTTGTCAGGCCACATGTGTATTTTCTGCTGATATGAACTCATCTTTGAATACTTGCCATTTCCGTATGGACTCGTTTCCTCCGCTCCTTATTCCATTCAGGGGCTGCTCCTCCTCTCATTGAAGTCAGCTGGGAGTTTTGCCATTGCCTTCCTCGAGAGCAGCAGTGAGCCTGCCATCCACTGACACTTCCAGCACACTCTCAAAATTAACCCTGCTGAAATTGAACATCGATATTGAGCTTTATATTTTAGTTGTAAATCCAACTCTAACTCCTTGAATGCTGCTTCTGCTTGAAGAATGGCTACAATGAAGAAGTCCATTAATTTTAATGTAACTCTCCATGGTTAGATTTGGGTCATAACATTTCCACTGTCATGACTGCAAAAACAACATCAATAGAAAACTCAGCTTTCCTGGATGTTTCACCAAAATCTGTTTGTCCTTCTTCCCTGTCGCTAGGAGAATTGTAGTCATATAAAACTTGCTTAAATAGTGTTTAAGTCTTTGGGGAGAAAAAAAAAATCTATGAAAACAAGGTTAAGTACACGATTTGGGGGTAGGAGGGATTGGTTTTTAAGAGTAGCATGAACATTTTTACTTTTCCCTTGCAAATAATGCTGAGAGTCACATGCCTCTGTCCCCACAAACCATGGTGGAAATGAGCCCACAGGACCCGTGACTTCAACCAGAAAACTGCTGCTCTGTCCTTAGCTCACCCCACTGTGAGGAAGGCTGGTACCACATATGGTATGTAAGCTCACACTCACTTCTCTGAGACCATGGAAACCCGAGCATGATGGAATACATCAGGGATGGAGTGGCAGCCTTGATTGCGAATATTTTTTGCTAAAGTCAGACACTGAATGTTACTGTAATGACATTTTATATCTCTCCTATATTCTAGCAGAGAGAGCCACAGGTGTTCCACTGGAATTACTCACACATTTATAGAATTGGACATTCTGTCATTAAATGGACTTAAAACTAAAAAGCCTTTGTCTGCAAAAGGTGGCCAATAGAAAGGGACTTTGGATTATCTGATATCCCATAACTTAATCATATGGCTCTTAAGAGTAGGGCATAAGCAGCTGTGTCTCGCTAATATGCATGCAATATGTGTAAAGTGATATGCTTTAATTCTAAACTTGTTTTTAGCAGGAAGAAAAAAGCGTTTAGATGAGGAACATTAAGATTCAGCATTAACCATTTTTTTCCTCGGGGCAAAATTATTCATCACCTGATATTTATTAAGGCAACATTTTTATTTTATTGCTCTGTACTGTAAAGAGTCTTTCCAAACATTCTCAAAGTTGTGCAGGGAAGTTTTATAGGCAGACTTGCAGGCTGCATTTAAAGTGGTTTTCAAAATTTGAGAAAGATAGATAGATAGATATTTTCCTTTTCCTAAATAGCAATGTTGTCAAATGTCATACTGGAAGCAACAGAGATAACCAGTCATTTAATTTATTATTTAATTTTAATTTTTTAATCCATCCTCCCACATTATATAAACTTGATTTCTGTATTGTAGCCTTAATTGTTAGTTTGTGTTGGTTTAATCTCTCTTATTTAAGTATGTTTGCTTTAATAATATTAAAAAAAACTAAGACAAAGAAACTGTAGATTAGAGACTTTATTTTCAGGGTAAAATGATACGGATAAGTGAGCGTCAACTGACCAGAAATTATTTGCTTCTGTCTGTTAGACACGTAATGGAGTCATTTAACTAGTCAAATTAGGAGCTGTAGAAATGCACCATGCTTCATTACTGAGTTCGAATGGGCACCATTTTACATTTACGTCAAAAATTATCTCATAGCAAATTAATGTTTTCATTGTGTGGGGAAGCGGGAGCTGTGCAGTATCAGCACCACCTAGAGGATGCGACACAGATGGCCTGGAGATGTTGGTCACAGCAAAACCGAGACAAACACATTATCTCTAAAAAGCAAAGTACTTCGAACAGGCTGCTGCTCTCCCCAGAGTAGCCCTGAAAGTTTTGCTGCCTCATTCTCTCAAGCTGCGCCTGTCCCCATCACACAAAGTTATGTTTATGGCACAGATCCGGTCGAGTCTTCTGTAAAATCCTCCAGTGTTGATACTACAGGTTGTATATTTTTAATGCAAAGAGATGCTGTTAGAAGTCAGAATATCACTGGAAAAAAATCAGAGAATCTGGGCAAACAGGAAGAATTTTCAGGTGAGGTTACAGAAGCTCTCTCATCCTTGAAATTTCCTGAAAAGCCAAAAAGCAAAAAGGAAGTTATTTAAAAAATTGCATACTGCTTTTACAAATGGAAACAGCTAGTGCCTTCAAGTGTAGAAAAAGAAACAATAAGGAAAAGGTGAGGGCCATGCACAGAGTTTCAGCTTGAAAAGTTCTGGCAGTGAATAACTATCATGCAGGAACTGAACAAGGTAACACAGAGTTAGTGGCACTAAGAAAAATTGGCCAGTGATAACTGTAAGCTGTTTAAAGCACAGAATGGTTTTGAGTGGCTCAACGTGTGCTTTCCCAAAGGATAGTTGCCACACAGGAGGTAATATCAAACCTAAAATAAACTCTAACTTCTCTGTGGAGGAGATGCTCCCAGGTGGAACCGTGGCCCACCCTGGCAGCCTTTCCAGCAGGGCCAGGGCACAGCAGGCACTTCTGGCATCAGATGAGCTGCAAGGCAGGAAATTTTCATGCCTAAGTGTTTTGTGATGAAAGACTGCAGAGGCTAAGTGCCTCTGGCAGTGTGGTTTAGTGTTTCAATACAACTCCTGGAATCCTGGAAGGGAAAAAAAGTTAGAAGTGGTCAGTGAGGCCTGACTGTGTCCTGCTCCAGCAGGTGCTGCAGGCAGGGTCCTGAGCTCTGTCCTGTGCCTGTCACTGCTCCCACCCCCAGCCCACCAACCATGGCCTGGAAACCCACAGCAGGGCAGGGAGCCGGGACAGACCCTCATCACCCAGCCCAGGCTCCTCTCTACCTGAGCCAAAAGTGTTCTCCAGTTATTCCTTCAAGGAAAGGGTCTTCTTGCACATGGAAACACACATTGTGCTGAGCAGAAATTTGCAGGATTTGAGCCTCAGATATGATTTGCATTAAAGATATGTTGTAAATTGACCGGAATATCTAAACATGTTTTCCAGTCTTATTAAATGTTGTGCATGCATAACTGTATAATTCTCCATATTAATATTCTTAGAAGACGTTTCCAGAACAAAACAAAAACATCCACAAAGTACTTTGACACAAAGAACAGGAGCTAGAGACAAAGATGAGCTGAGAGGGCGAAATAGACCAGAATTCATTTAGTATTACATTTATCTCTGGAGCAAATGATCACTCATTAATTAAAATGTTGCTGCCCATTGGAGTTTGAAGACAAAAATTCTTCATAATTGTTTAAAGTGTGTAATTTCTTTGTTATTTTTCATATTTCAATGAGTTGCTCTTCAGGATTCTTTGAAAAATCAAATAATTGCCTGTGATATTACTTCATGGCTAAATATAGTGTCTTAAACACATACTGAGCTGTTAGTTCAAGAATCTGCCAGTGACTTTAGGGCCATGGTTATGATAATGCCAAATTGGTAGATGATAGTCCATGCCTGTCAGCAAGTTGTTTTGTTCTAGAAAAAGGTTTCCTTCTTATTTTTTTAATGGCTTAAGCTCACTTTAAAAAAGGATTTCTTTGAAACAACACAGAAAAAAGTTAAGAGTCTTGTTCACAAGTACCCAGGTATTTCTTTTTTCTTTTTTTTTTTTGACTGTAGTGGTACTTTACCTGCTATCACGAATCTTGTCTGCTGAGATAGTTTAGCCTTCATGTTATGTTTACCAAGGCCAGACTAGAGGATCAAATAATTTATAACCATTCCTGTTGGGTTTTATGTAATAACTTTGGAACTCATATAAAGTAATGATCCACAAACTCTTTTAATGTTCATTATAAAATATGAAATATTTCTCAGAACCATTGCAATTATGTGACCAGACATAACTGTTTCACACATGAGTAAATACAGGGAGGTTTAACATAACTTTATTATCTTCCTGTCTTTTCTTCTCATTGATGTGATAATACTGTTTTAATATTTTTCTAAAGAAAAGTTAAGTAATTTCAGAATCTCTATTGAGGCCTAGTTTATTGGTTTTTGTAATAGAGTACTCAAGAATAATTGTATTTATGATTAGACTGATAGAAGTAAATGTTGTTGTGCTGAATAGGGGTAAAATACCCTGAAAGCTTTATATTATTATACAAATATACATGCATACATCAGTAAAAAGAAATTATTAATATCTGTCTGTCTGTCTCTGCATTTATTTTATGCTCATCATACTATCAGTGCACCTCCTCTGGAGACTTTCAGGGGTTTAGCAGTTATTAAAATGTCAGTAGATACAGGATGGCAAAACTCATTAAGGCTACATTAAAAAAAAAAAACCACATGCCTTGCCTGATACTCTAAGCCAACCTTTAATTTCCCCCTCCTCTTCTGATTTTCTTGGATTTAGACTAAAGTGGGTCCTGCCACAACCTAAACTCTCTGCTGAAGCTGATCAGCACTTGTTAAACCTGGCTTGGGACTTTGTGGACTTTTCAAGGTTTCCTGCCCTGTTCAGGGTAAGAGAAGCCTCTGAACTTTGCAGCTGGCAGCCCTAAAACCTTTCACATCTCTTTCTCCACGCTGTACCTTCACAGGAGTGATGGACTCAGCTCTGAGGCCTTGCTGTGTCTCTGAGTTACAGCATTTGGTGCTAACGTAGGGTGGAATAAGCCTCTCTGGAAAAACAGCACTGAGGGAAGTCCCAAGCACACAGAAGGATCGGCACTTTCCCACCTTCCCCCTTCCCTTCCTTGAGGAGCAGTGGGCAGCAGCAGGAGGACGGTGAACATGTGCATTCAAACTAGAAAATACAACATTTTTGTTTACCAACACTAGCTGGTAACATAAAGCAACAGAATTTTGGTCTCCAGCTGAATGGTGCTGTACAAATATCATCAGAAAAACAATTCTTTGGCCAAAAGAGCACAACCTAAACAAGAACTCACTTAAAAATGTAAACTATTTTCCCCTGATGTCTTTCCCCTTGATGTCCCCCCTGATGTCACACCCACTTGGGGGTGGGTGCTGTGGGTTTGTCACTGGTCTGTGCCAGGCTGAGGGACGGGAGCTGTGGCAGGAATAGCCCCAGGGATGACAGGAGCCTGCATGGTGACCACAGGAGAGGACACAGAGGGGATCTGCAGCAAGGCTTGGGCTGGCTTGGTAAAGCTGAGACCCACTGACAGACCTTGGGGACTTTTTTTTTCTATTTTGCCTCTCTCTGACCACAAAAAAATGGTGTGATGTGGTGCCATGGAAGGACTTCACAACAGCTCCATGGACTTCCAGGGCTCTCAAAGGTTAAATCTCTTCAGTCCCACTGTCCTCCTTGCTTCTTACTACAGGTTTTGTGCAGGACAGAGGTAATTTTCATGTGTTAAGAGAAGTGAATTTAGAAATGTTATTTTCAGCAGTCAGGGATAACCTGCAAGATACTAAGTGTGGAAGCAATGAATCAGTTATATCCTTTCATTGTGAATGAGAGAGAGGAATTATTTCAGAGTCCCTCTGTTGTGTGGAATACTTGTAGGACATTCTGTTTTCCTTACTTTTAAATTAAAATGTCTTTATTTGTCATTATGAAATGCTGGCGTGCATAGAAAAATGAGTCCAGTTGTACTTAGCAGTTGCAAAATGTGATATAACTAATGATATGATGAGAGGTATAAAGTATGCAGAAGATGCAACAGAGTTGGAAGGATACTGGCTCTCCATTTTCCTATTTGAGTTTAGCTTTGTAAGATTTTAAATATTTAATACTTTTGTGGTGAACAATTTTCTTTTAACCTTCTTTAGGCTTTGAAATTTAAGCATTGTATCTATTTTTAGTAATTTAGACATTTTCAGCCCACCAAATTAGCAAACTTGATCATTTTTCAAGGTTTGGGTTTGGCCAGGCAGAGTTACAATAGTTAAATTATTTGACACTGGAAACTAAATTTTTACTTGTCTTTGGAAAGTATGAAAAAAATCAAAATCAGATTGTGAAAGATTTTACTTTGCACACAGTAGAATACAGCTCTGCATAGGATAAAGCTCTACAGTTAAAGAGTCAGATCTGAAGACACAGGTTTAGACAAACACCCAGGCCTTTTTGCATCAGAGTTCAAAGCACTGGGTAGAGCCATAATGGAAAGGCTACTTTTGAACTTGTGCTATGTGCTGGATGTTCCCCCTCGGTTTCATTTAACTGTTTTCTATAGAGAAGCACATGATTTAGTTAACCAGGGATGGAATTTTTCACTCTGTGCGTTTGACCCTAAGATGCAGTATCCAGATTCATGAAGAAACCTGTGGATGAGTTTCAACGTGTTTAGGCCAAGTATGCATTACAAAATTCCTGACCTGAGCTGATGCTGCAGGTATGAGTAGCAGTTGTATATATTAAATCTGTTTACATACATTCTTCACCACAAACAAATTAAATCTGTGTTTTCAGACAAGTTTCACTTTACTTTGGAACTGCTGAACACTGAAAATTCAGGGCATATATGAATTAGTTCAACAAACAGATAGTTTTTTGGAGCCTGGACCAAGTCAATTGTATTTTAAAGTTGTCTCCAATGATGAATGGATTTATCATGAGCACATTACATGTGCACCTTTAGCATATGATCAGAGATGTCTTAGTTTATTATAGCATTTTCCTTGTGATATAATGAGCTAGAAAACCTATCTTCAGTTCTGTCAGCATAAAAACTGCTCAGCAGGAGGTGAAGCACATGAAGCATTTTCCAGGCCTCTTAACATACACAATTCATGCAGCTGAAAAGGTTTTGATAGCTTAATTTTTTTTCCTTTTTTTTTTTTTTTTTTTTTTTTTTTT
>VXBB01014403.1:124721-169721 GCA_013399915.1 Illadopsis cleaveri
TCCTTCATTATTTCCCACCCCCATACAAAGTTAATCCAGCCTTTTCTGTTTTATTAGGTAAGAGATGACATCAGAGGTGAGAGGGCTCTATGTAGTTAAGGGCAGGGTATGATGAGATCACCTAGGCTGAGATTTTAGCTAACATTAACTATGCTCCTGCCCCATGGTGGTTTGGAGAAAGAGGACTGAAGTTAAGAGCACGTGGCCCCAAGGCAGCCTTCCCACCTGCTGATGGCTTGGTGCAGGGTCTATGACTCCTGGAAAGGAGCAGTGTAGCATAAGAAGTCTTATTTGCTTTCTTTCCCTCTCTTTTTTTTCCTCTCTCTCCTTTGACTTGGACAGGAGGAAGGAGAAGGAGGGATTTTTCACCTTTGCAAAAAGTCAGTCTTAACTGCCTTCCCGGGTGAGCTCCCAACCTCCCCCATTCTCCTGCTTTGCCTTTCTCTCCAACCCAAACACTCCTCTCACAAAAGGGTGCTGCCGTTTCCAGGCATTTGCTTAAGGGTTTGTCTCCACCTCAACCTTTCCTTATTCTGCCAGCAAAGGGAGAATCCCTTTCAAGGGACAGCAGGAGCTAATTGCCCCCTCGACCCCTGCTCCCTGTTCCCCACCTCTACTAATAGGACTCAGCTGTCACTTCCCTGAATCTGAATGCAGGAGCCAGCAGCTGATCCTGGGATGATTTATCAGGAGAGCCCCACATTTCTATATGGCTTTTCAAGTATGCCACCATATTTCAGGATCACTGAAAAGGGCAAGTAGGTCCAATGACCTACTTACGTGAGACCAGTGACTATGAATAACATCGCTGCGGTGATGAACGTGCCACGACCTGTAAAATGCAGGGAGTTTGTCTCTCTGCTTTTTTTGTGTGGTTTTTTTTTTTAAATTGGTGCTGGTTTTCTGAAAAGTTCTATAAACTTCCATAAAGTCTGGAAAATATTGGAGGGTATTTAAGTAAAATTAGCCACGAAAGTATGTGACCTGCTTCAGAAATGAGGTAGATAATGTTAGTGTTGTCATGTCCCCCAGGACTTAGCTTATAATGTTATCTTTGGTCATACTCAAAAGAAAGCTAATTTATGGCCTTTCAAATCAGGACTAATTAATATAAAATGTTCTTATTTTATATGATAAATTCCTTTGTAAAGAATTTTAATGATGTGTCTTTCTGAATAATTCTCTCCGTAGTGTAGGATGTGAATATGGAACATTTAAAAAAAAAAAAAAAAACACACAGAATTTTTTGGTAAATTTGAAGCCTTGAACATAAATATAGAATACAGGCTTCCTTTTTTGAACTCTATTGTTCACAGCAATGGTCTGTTGGTATTATCCCATGTATGAAATCTGAACTCTGCTGTCTTTAGGCCTCAGTGTTCCCCCACGGCGGATGTACATGGAGTTGTTGTCAATACCGCTGAGCGTACACCCAGCACGCCGAGCTGGGCTCGCCCTCCTCCTTGTCTCCTGGGATTCAGAGGATGTCACTCCTGCCCGAGTGGCAGAGCAGGGATACATCTGCACTCCCTGCCTGTGACACCTCGCTGTCATGTGGCTTTGTCACCCGACAGCAGCGCCTGTCATCTCGTTAGGAGGCCCGGCATAAAGCGCGCATCACCCCTGACGTGCCATCGAGTGCAGTGTGTAGAGAGGGTTTGTTTTACGCCTGGTGTCCATGTTGTGTTGTGAAAGATCATGATGAAAAATAATATCCTTGTAAGGCCACCTTCTGTTCTCAGCCACACCGATGAACATCCACAATAACTTCACAGGCCTTGCAGGATCTAACTCTGCCTCGCTTGGGCTGCAGTATGGTGGGATACTGGAAGAACAAAGCATTTAGTGATGAATTTCAGCCCAGAAGTTTAAATTTAAAGTCAAGGAGCAGAGTTTATAAAATTTTAGGATGTGCTCTGGGGCCCAGGAACATCCTGTTCCATATCAGGCATTGCTACTGTTAGGCAGAGGAGAGGGAAGGGAGTATCCAGTGGAGCTACTTGAAGCTTGCACTGATCTAATTGTAAGCCCACTTTCTTGGGAAAGGTAACTCCAACAAGTTTTTGAGCATATGGAGGGTTAGGTGTAGCAGGTACTCACTCTAAGAAAAGGAAAGTGTGAATTTTTCTATTTCAGTCTTCCTTGTGACTCACTCAAGTTATTTCTCCTGAAACACATCCCTTTCTGGACATTTGTAATTACAGAACAGTCACCAAAATATGATTTTATTGTTCAGTGAGAATGCAATTATTTTGCTCATCCTTATCACTGCATGCTGTAATCTGAGGCACCAATCAAAATTATTTAAAATACTGCCTCAGCAATGTAGTACCTTTCTTTATTATACATCATGTATAGAATTGCCATCAAGTTTTGAAGTTAATCCAGAGTTCTCCTCAAAGATAGGAGGCTTTGTGTCTGTGGCCATTTAAGCAGTGTTTTGTGGTAGCTAACCTAATGTTTGGAGGTGAATGCAGGAAAGACTTGAAAGCCTTCACATCTAGCAGTGAGGTTTTTGTAATTTATCTGACCATCTCCAGAGGAATTTACCATATTTTAATGAATCCTACCCAGCCTTTTTTAGCTCATCAGTCACCAGATGCTGGGCCTCTTGGATGTGTTTGTATGTATCTGCAAATAATGTGTGTTTGCACAATTATGGGTGTGACACCACAATGTTCTTCTCTTTACTGAGAACATGGGTGCTATGGCTGAATAAATTTTAAATCATGTAAATACTACTAAAGAGTTAACAGTCTTCTTCTGTGCAGACAGCTCTGAAGGCTCGATTCTATCTGATTTATCGTTCAGTCAACTTTAAAATGCCCCAGAGATCCCAAAGATCCTCTTGGCTGTTGCTGTAGGGGTGGGACTTTTATGAATGTGTTTGTACTTTGATAAGAAATAGTACTTTGTTAAAACATGCAAACAGCACACTTTGCCTTTTATTTATTTTTTTTTTTTCCCAAGGGCCATCTTTTCTCTTAACTGTTGTTAAGTTCAGAGTTTATCAGCACGGTTAGTATTGGTTAACCTTTACTGCTACAAATATTTCATGTTCACTCTCCATAACTGCCATCTGGAGACAGTCTGAATATTTTAGCAAGGTATTTATCAGGCTGAAATCTGCACTGAAATTGGCTGAATTGGTAGATATGGATTTCTAGGCTAACTTTTGATAGTCCTGTGGTGAAAAAAACATGTATATTGATTCTCACTGGCTACTATACTGTTAAAATACATAAATGTAAAAATTGACTTAGGAAATAAAAAATAAATGATAGCTATAAATCAGGGAGCTGATAAACAAATAAATATCTATCACTATTATATCTCGGTATTTCCCAAAGATATCTGAAGAGCACTTAATTGTAACTGAGTAATCAATTAGTCAATTAACCTTCTTCTCATCGAATATATATTTGATATAACTTTTTGAAGCTTGGGCTCTAAAAGGTTTATATTGATTGCAGGATTCAAGGCCATATGTTTCAGTTATTGGATTTGTGTAGCCAAAATTGACATCCTAAGTTCACCAGAATATGTAAATATTTGACTGTAATGAGTTTCCAAGACTGTTGGAGGGATGCAGTTAGTTTTCATTACTTTTTAAAACTACAATCTTTTGTGATTATGAAGTTCACCTTAGCAGAACATGTGTCATTTTAATACATTTCTCATTCAGAAGACACAAGCTTATTTTATGGCCTGGCTACGAGCTTTAACAAATTCACTTTTCACACTGCTTTGGATGGAGTTGACTGGGAAACATTTCAGTGTTTTCCAGGAAAATGTTGCAGACTGTGGGAATTCAAATGAAAGTGTTTCATGAGAGCAGTTTTTGATTTTATTGTAGTACTGTGGACACCTGGTGCTGTGCCAGGGGAAGGCTGTCCTTAGCAGGGTCGGTGTGTGACCACTGCCCACCTTTATAGGGAATCCAGACATGTTCATGCTGAATTTCTAAATCAATCCATTCCTTCCCAGCTATCGTTGGAGCCTGCTAGGAGTCATCCTCTAGCTGAGCTCTGGGGTCTGTTTCTGTAGGTGTCTGCACTGGGCACATGAGGATGTGTCATGCAAATGGGACTCTCCCTTTCCATGCACACGTGTTTAAAATGCAGCTGTTGCTTTTACACTCAGCACAAGTGAGTTGTAGCTTCAATTGAAGCCTCCAATTTCAACAGTTGCCCAGCTCTAGCAGTTTAGCACAGTAGTAAGGGGCAGCAAAACTCTACTTTCACTGTTTACAGGTCAAAATGGGATAGTGGAATGTGGGGAATTTAACCCTTCCATTCCCATGAGGGGCACCTAATCTGGAGCCCCAGATACAAACCAAGGTAGAAATGGTTTGTTCTTTTCTTTTAAATATCACCTTTCCTCTTAGGAGCTAAGCTATGGTGCTTTTGGGTTAACTTCCATTAAGGGCCAAAATTGGCTGCCTTGCACAAGCAAGCTGAGCTGCTGTCTGCAATGCTGGGTTTCATTCACCATCAGCCTCCAAATCAAAGGCAAGAGGAAAACACCAGCAGAATTATTGATAGGTTGGGAAACAATAGTTTATTTACTCCTTTATTCTAATGTGTGAGATATTATGCATTTCTTAAGTAATACTTTTTAAAATTCTGATTGTATCAGGTAGGAAGAAATAGCTGTATAAAGAAAATTCATATATTGAATTATCTTAGATGGTCATCAGAATCTCAAGGTGCAAAGACCTGTCTGTTAAGGACAGAATTTACTGTGTTTCTTCACTTTGGATATTTTTGTGCAGACAGTTTGATGGGTGAGCTTATGAGAGATGTATTGTTAAGTACTGATGATTTACAAAGATGCAAAACCCCTGCAGTGGTGTGGAACCTTGCTAAATTCCTTCTAGTGGTGTCTGGCTGCATCAAAAGAAAAGTGCTATAATGGGTTAATAATAATCCTACTGTCTTCAAAATTTGTTTGATATAGCAGTGCACAAAAATATTCCTTTCTGGCAACTCTCTTGACAACCTTTTGATATTTAGATTTTTTGTGTGCGCGCTTCAGTGTGTAATAGATTAACTTGGCTCTGCGGAAAAGGTCTTTATAGAATCCTTAACTGTTGCACTCATTATTGAATAAACAGCGCTTTCTTCATGGGAAAGAAACCTCAAAAACCTGCAGATTTTACCCCTCTTAAAAATGCATTCATAATCTAGATATTAGCAAACATTTATACTTTTTTTTGCTTTGTGAAAAATATCATAAACCGTCTCGGTTTGACCTTGTTAATGCAGGACCACTTTAGTAATCTGTGCCTAATGATTTTTTACATTAAACCACAGCTTGTGTTGGACCCTTGTGTGTCACAGTAATTTAAGAACAGTCATTTTGCACATTCCGATCCCATTATGTTACATTGTTACTGAATAAAGACTGGTATTATGTTGCTCCTATAAAGGGCAGAAGTGGCCTGAATTTTATCTGCTGAACGAATCAATCTGGATTATGTCAGCTGAAAAGAATTGTGAACTGCAGTCTCCAGCAGATGGGGAGATTTTTAAAAATGTATCTGTTTGGTTGTGAATACATTAGCTAAGATAATACCTTGTGGTGACTGAAAAGTAGTTTTTCTCTCTTTTTTTTCAATGAAGACTGTACCAATTATCATTTCAACATAAAGTATTAGGAGATCAATTGGGAACTGAATGCCATTTCCTAATGTTAATACAGTGTTTTATTTAAGCTGCCTTGACAGGCTGTCTAGGCTGTGGGAAAAAGACTGAGCAAATAATGAGTAAAGGGTTTAGAAAAAAGACAGTGGGTGGAGCTTGGCAAACGATGTGAGCTATTCATCAACAACTCAACAAGGATGATGGAAATAATAAGTACTCCTTAAAGAAAAGGGGAAAGGATTTTTTTAAAGAAACAGTTTCCTTTAAAAAAATATTTAACTCTAACTTTGTATTACTTTCTGATTAGCTGATTTTAAACTTCCTGAAATCAGCAAAAGCTTCCCTTTGAAATGGATAGTCCATGTTCAAAAAGCGCATTCTTTAGCAATCAGTTAAAAAAAAAGAAACAGTGTCTAATTTCCTGTTCATTCGTGCAAATTTCTTACCATGTGGCATTGTCATTTAATATCTAAAGTACATTAATGCATTTCTATAATGCCAAAACTCTCAGACAAATCCCCTGTGTGAAATAATTTGTGTGAACTTTGAACTAACCATGAATAAAATCAAGATCTTATTATGTCCTTTATTTATATGGCACAGAAAAGCTTTGAAACTTAATACTAGCACCAACACGATATGCACATTCACAGTGATGCTTTAAAAAAGGCAGAAAAAAACACATTCGACTTTCCTACATTTTTGTGGGCTTTGCCCACTATTCAGACACCATTACGTTACTTCTGAAAATATTTGTCTTAAAAATCAATAGGCTATTCTAATATTATTGTGTTCTGGGTTGCTAAAATTTCCATTCAGGAGATGTAATTCCACCATCTGTAAAGTTCTAGATTTTATAATACTTATAAGCTGTTTTAATCTATTTTTACTGCCATGTTCTGTCCTGAAATGTCAGAGAGTGCAGACTGGGTCTCGAAATTAACATGACAGTTAAGAAACTTGGCAAGGTTTTACAGCAGATTGTGACATTAACAAAGTACAAAGGAGAATGGGGAAATTAACGTTAATGTATGCTTGCAGACACTATAAAAATCTATATGTCCACGATCAGGGAACTAAAAATAGGGATGTTTTTTATGTTGATGCCATTAAATACAGAGCTTTACTGTGAAAAGAAATTTCCATATGAAAAGCAACTTACTAAAAAGTAATGCTGTAATCCCTCCTCTGGACTGAACAACAGGTTTATGTATCCTAGGTCAAGTAGGCATATGGCTGGTTTTTAGTTTTCGATTTTGTTTTAGGCTTTTTTTGAGTCTATGGTGAAACTGATTTGAAAGCACTGTTTTTAAACAGCTGCGACAGATACAGTACTATAGATGTCCTGATAAATGGGAGCAGTTATTAAAATTCACAGATTTCTCAGTAAATCATGTAAAGTCTGTCCTCTTTCACAGAGAGGAGATAAAATAAGTGTTTGTGGTGAACTCTTCTTCAAGCCTTGCACCTTCTGAGCCCACTCAATGCCCACCCTGGTGTCACCCTGGTGTCACCGCCACACACAGTCTCTCAGGCCATCATGACTGGCCTGGCTCAGCCACGATGAAGCTTCTCTGAAAACATCTTTCTTTAATCAGCTGAAGATCCATAACATGGCGCAAAAACCTGTCATAATACCCAGGGGAACACAGTGGCCTTTGCACTGGGGCTGGGAAGCTCTAACTGTTGGGTAAATCAGTGAAAGCTACAGGGAATAACACAACTGTCTGAGTAAATATGGTTTGTCTTTAGTGGTTTGTCTGAGTTTTTAAGTTGTAAGTTATTCAAAGCCCTGTTCAGTCTGGATCCTGGAGGGCCAGGGCCTGAGGCTTTGCAGGCTCCTGCAGCTTGGCACCCACAGCACCTAATCCTGATGGCACAGACAAAACCACCTCTGTTCACTGTGCCATTGCTTTGTCGGACACCTGCCATGGAACATGGAGATGCAGCTCTTGTCTGCTGCAGGGGAGGGTGGCTGTGGGGGTGAGCTGCCCATGGCTTAGGGTACCTGTGCCAAACTCGGAGCTGGCCTAAATCTCCTTTTATTTTTTATCTTGACAAGAAGCAGAAGCTGACCTCTAGCTCTGCTGGTGCAGACTTGGGGCACATCCTGGCTTGGTGTTGATGTTACCCCCGGGTTCAGCGGGCTGGAGAAGGCCCCCATGTCTGTTTACTCACGCCCTTCTTTAGGACACGTTGGGTGACAGCCTTTTAGCAGAGAGAGGCACAGCAGAGCTGCCATCAGTGAGTGGCAGAGCAGAGCAGAGCCATTTCTCACACCGTGTCAGGCCCCCCGGAGCACGGGGATATCTGAAGCCCAAAGAAAGCAGTGCCTGCATTCCCTCACACAGCCCCTCTGCCTCGGGCACGGGTTGGAGGCAGCGGGTGCAGGTGCCAGGGGCAGGGACAAGGCAGCGTTCCCTGGTGTGCCGGAGCAGCCTGATGCAATGCAAACATTAATCTCCCGGCTACAAAGGAACAGCATGGATCCATCTGTTACTTTCTTTGCTCTTAATCAAGTTGGGGAGGGAGCAAAAGTTCATGTAGCAAATGTGGGCATGCACTCGACTGGGACCTGAGCTGTGAAGCTGAGATCAAATTTAGAGGCAACGGGATTTTTACAGGTTTGTGCATCGAGGGTTCCCTATGATTATGGATCTCTTTTTTCACCAAATTTGGAAGTGGGAATTGAATCTGGGGATGTGGTATTGGCCCACTCAGCTTTCTAACCGACAATGCTGAGTGCAGACTGCTGTCCCTATTATGACTGTGCTAACAATTGACTTTTTGGTTTGGCTGTCTTGCAGAAAAAAAAATCAATCTCAACCAAAAAGTACTTATTTTTCTAGTTTGCTTAATAGTATGAAGCATAGAAAGTGCTGTGCTTTGTGTGAAATGAGGCAATTTTAGGGAGGGGTGAAATAAGGGAAAAAGCAAAGCACAAAAGCTGTGCAGGGCCAGACTGTCAGAAGAGCAGAAAAGGAGATGACAGCCCTTTTATCTGCTGGTTGAGCAGTTAGAAAACTTATCCAGGATGTAGGAGGCCTGGTCTGAACTCGCTGCTCTGCTGAGAAGAGAGTAACCCACATCTTGGCTGTGCATTCCTGCCAGTTCACTGAAAGAAGAATCCCTCTGTTCTGCCTTTGCTTACTCTACGACTCATCTCTAATGGATGCAGCATTTGATTCCCTTCTTCTTTGAAGCAGCCTATTCTTAAAAAAAAAAAATTCCTAGCAAAAAAATGTTTTCTGGAAGGAATTATTGCTACCCAGGGCAAGAGGTGACCCAGTTATAGCCATGGCCATGGTGGGGCCTCCTGTCACTGATGTCACTTCTCACTAAACTTAATTTTGCCTGTTTCTGGTAACCAGAATTTTTGAAAGAAGATGAGGCAAAAGAGAGTAATTTTTAAAAACAGAAGTATTTCTAGGTTGTTTCTGTTTAGAAGCCATTTTCCTAAGCTCTTAGGATGTCTGCATGCTGCATTCAAATAGGTTATCCTGCAATCACATTATCTCAAGAGACATAAGTACCTGTTTATGTGCCAGTTTGGGTGTCCAGTTATGGGTGGGAGCATCTTGGTGACACTTTTACTGTGTCCTACCTGGTTCCCCTCTCTGCTGTCAGCACAGTGCCCAGCCCCATGCCATTCCAGCTTTACCAAAGTGCATTGAGCACTTGTCTGTGGATGAGCTCTGGCAGGATTGGTGGCATGGGGACACAGAGCATGTCCTTGCCCAAGGTGTGCTCTTGGTAGCCTGGAAGGTCAAACAATCTCTGCCTGCATGCACATGGCCACACAATGTCTGGAGCACAGATCCTATGAGGAGCAGCTGAGGGAGCTGGGGATGTTTGGCCTGGAGAGGAGGAGGCTCAGGAGGGATCTTCCCACTCTCTAAAACAACCTGAAAGGAGGTGGTAGCCAGATGGGGTTGGCCTCTTTTCCTAAAAACTAGTGCTAGGGCAATAGGGCATAGTCCAGGGGAGGTCTAGGTTAGGGATTAGGAGGCATTTTTTCACAGAAGGGTATGCCTTGGAATGGGCTGCCCAGGGAGGTGGTGGAATCACTGCCCCTGCAGGGGTTTAAGGATTGGATTTGGCCCTCATTGCCATGGTCTGGTTGACAGGGTGGTGCTCAGTCTTAGGATGGACTCGATGACCTTGGAAGTCTTTTCCAAATTCACCAAAACTCATTCTGTGGTCTATAGATGGAGACTCTCAAATGCAACAGGTATAACACACCTCAGAGCTGTTCCCTGTCAGCACTCATGTCCCACCAGTTTCTCTGCTAGTGTGGAAAGCAATTCAGTTGGGCTGGTTGAAAATTTAGGAGCTACTTCTGTGAGGTGTTTCCCCAAAACTAAACTGATTTCTATATCAATGACCAGCCTTTCCTCCTGCCCTTTGTTCAGATTCTTTACTGAGGGAGATGTTCTCTTTTGTGACACTCTGTATGTTCAGGACTTGTGTACACACACCTCCAACTATCTGGGCAGCTTTGCTTCAGCTCTGACTTTTTAAATGCACATTTGAAAAAGCAATTGTGACCCTTTGTGGAGCTGCACCCTTATTCAGAGCAGGGCTGTAGTAGGTAAGAGAAGAACGACATAAAATCATTTTGCTGTGGTCATCATCTAGGCATCAGTGGCAGTTATATTTATTAATTCATCCTCCATTTTTTCAGTTCCATGAGAGATGAGTCACCCACAGTTGGCATCCTGCTTCTAAATGTGGACCTGTAGTATTTGGCAGTGCAGTGACCTGCCTAAGGGCCACTGTTTCACTGGGTATTTAGGCCTGTGGCATTGCTTACAAGCTTCAGATCTCCTCCTCTCAAGGGCTTGCAAATAAAACAATGAGTGCAGGTATCTCCAGTTTTAACACAGGAAGAGTTAGCTCAAGAAATATATAAATACTGGGTATTCTTTTTCTGTAACGAAATAAAATGCAATAATATGATCATATTTCATACTGGTGGATAAAACTGATTGAAGGCTATCTGATGTCTCCTGTCTATTAGAGGAAATCTTGTGAATATATCTCTGGGTTTCTCATAGGTCCCTGAAATTCGGAGTGGGAAGAACACAATTGGTTGAGAAGTTTCCTTCCCCTTTGTTAGCTGAGGCACCAGGGATTGTAAACTTCTTGCCTGGCATATTCATGTGCTTCCCTGCCCTGTGGTTGCGGAGACTTTGTGAGTCTGTGGGAATGTTTCATCCTTTGTCTTTCCAAACAAATAAATTACATTCATGAGATGGCAGTTTTATAAGTTTTCTTTCTTGTGTAACTTGAATGTTTTGATTCCTTCTTTTCAGTACAAGGCAGAGGTCTCAGAATGCTAATGTGCCCTTAACTCATATGATGCACGCAAAGTCGTGTCACGTGCACTTTGTGGTCAGGATGGATGTGGAAAAAAAGGCACATAATATTCTAGTTGCAGAATATCAGAGGTTTTCATAGAAACTGCACTTACTCTCAGACTTTTGTATGGCTCCCATGACTTCAGATATACTGAGCTGTTTAGCTTGGTAGCTTCCTCTTTGAAAGACACATTCTTTGCAGCCACTCATCCATCTTTTCTTATTTAGCAATAGTTCTGTGTCTGAATGAAGAATTATATATCCATGTTTTGTAAGGCTTGCTTGTCTGGCTTATATGCTTTTGGAGTGACATCCAACAAGCATTTGAAGAAACTGAGCTGTAGATTGTAGTGTGAAGACTTTTTTGATTTAGTTTTTGTAAAAGAAACATGATCACTTGTCAAGAGCTAATATCTGCAGCATGCCTTGCAACATTTCCACTCTTCTGCGTTTTACACCTCTCCCATCTTCATATGAAGCAGTTCCTAGAAGGGTACATTCAAGAGAGGACCCTTTCCATGATACTGGGGTTCAAACCTGCAAACATTCAGTATAGAGCTGTTATATGTATTTAATGCCTTGACACCTGACCACTTTCAAATGCCCCATGTTGGTCAGTTTTATTGGAAGTAGGTGTTGCAAGGTGTTTTATGGATATCATAGTTCTGTTTCTCTTGCTTTCTTTGTGAAACTTTGCCGATTTCACTCAAAATGAAAGCAGTGTGACAGGAGTTAGTTTGAGCTGAGCCACAGACAAGTCCTGTCCCTGTGTTCCTGGTGAAGGCTTTTTTTAAATTTTTGCTGCAAAGCCTTCTTTTTGACTTCTTATGGAGGTAAATTATGCACCTGTGCAAATACAAAATATTGTAGGGCCACCTGCCCTTCAGCCATGCTTTTCTATGTCTTTCTTTGTCCCAAAACTCCTTCTGTAGCCATTGTGGTAGATGCAGAAGCATATGCTGCTGTCAGATGCTGCCAGTGGGCTGAGCTGCTGCTCAGGGAAGTCCCAGGGGCAGGACTGGGGCAGCTGCTGAAGCACCAGGATTCCTGCAGTACGTGGATTGAGTGGTCACTTTGTGGCTGTGGTAGCAGCAAACAGGCACAGCAAGGCTCACGCTGGTTGTAAGGGGCTGGTGAGAAACCATCTCCAAAAGTTCCATTTCCTCTCCCTGAAAAGTTGCCTAATGGGATACTTCAGAAAGAAAACTGGATAACTGGGGAAAGCATGGGGCCTGGCAGAGGTGTAATGCAAAGGTTTCCTGACCAGCTACATGACTCTGATTTCAGAGGTGGGACAGGTCAGGGAGGGATGAGATCCCTGTAAGGCTACCAGCTCAGCCTGGGGGCAACCCAGAAATGAGGGGGGGGCTGTGGTGCTCAATGATGCCACCACTGATCTGAATTTTGAAGGACAGCAGATGAGAGGTCCCCTGTGGGGATCCAGGAGGTGAGGGAGTAGCAGAAACCCCTCAGCAGCCAAGAGAGCTGGCAGAGCACTTTCCATGCTCCCCTGGTCCTGCATGCTGTGCAGCAGGGCAGGTCAAGGGCTTTCCTGGCTTCCCTGCACAGGGCAATGCTTCAGCTGCACCCTTTCGTTGGAGCTGCTGTGGGCTTGGAGTGTGTACAGAGAACGTACATTTATTATATTTAAGGTTTTAATAGAACTTGAGACATAAAGCAGCAAGTTACTGGGATGAAAGGTGTCTGTTCTGGTGGTGTGTGGGGAATTAGTCGTGCCAGCTCAGTGAGCACCCATCCAGCCCGACATTGCTGCGGGCTTCAGGGAGCTGGGAAATAGCTGGAAATTTTGAGAGAGCCACAAGAGGGAGCTCACAACCCACGAACAAGGAGGACGAACGTTTTTTTTTTTTTTTTTTGTTTTTTTTTTTTTTTTTTTTTTTGCGCCGCTCCTCTCCCGCTGCAGCGCCGTGTCCGTCCTGGCACGACTCGCTCCCCGCAGTCGGGTGGGTGAGCACAAGTGTCCAGGGGTCTCACACGGGGCTGAGACGTGCCTGGGGCATCGCTCAGGAACAGAGGAAACAGCTTCCCATTGCACCAGTCTGAGGAGCTATCTTCTCCCAGCAGCTGCACCCCAAAATCTAAGGGCTGGAGGCTTTTTTGTCCCAAGTGATTTATGAAGAGCTGGGTGAAGAATCATTTTGTCTTGACAATGTCCACACTTTGCACTTCAATAACCAATAAAACACCTCTTGGCCTCACAGCGTGGCAGCTCCTGGGCAGGTGTGGTGGGACACGGTTCCCAGAGTTCCCTCTGTGAGGTGAAGAACATGATCATTGCACTAAGATAGTGTTGTGGTGAAATGTGCCCTCAGTCAACTGGGAAAGTTGCTGATTTTCTTTTTTTCCTAAGAGATACTCAATCTAGTTTGTGTTTCTTCAGTGGAAAAGCTTAATTTCAATTTACATTTCACATCTAGAGGCTTTGCTATCACACTGAGACTTCCTACAAGGCATCCAGTAATGTTACTATCATTTGCATTCCTCTAACAAAAAAATTTCCATCTGTCTTCCCAAGTCCATAAAACTCCAAACAAATAGCAAATACTATGGATGTCTGAACACACAATAGCATGTCATTTTTCTTCCAGCATTAGTGTATGTTGCAGACATTAAACTACTTCTCTTCTGAAGGGTTTGAGAGACTGTTAACATTATTCAAATTAAATTCAATACTGATGTAAGTTAGTGCAGTTGGAATTATACACAAAGTATGATGTCTCATCTTTCTGTCAAGAGCTGAGCTCATCCCTGTGCACCTGCCAGCTCAGCTTCAGGTGGTCTTTGTAGACCCAGAGCTGCCTCAGACAGGCAGCTCTTTTCCTTGGCATCCCTCTTTCCCCCCTGAGCATGTTTTCTGGTGTTCTGCAGTCCCTGCTGCTACAGCTCAGTCATTTATTTTCCTCTCCCTGGTCACCTTGCTTGCCCTCTCACCTTGAAGGTATTCTGCTATATGTTTCTAGAGGAGTCATATGGTGCCAGGAACAAAATCCATCCTTCTTAGAATTGCAAACCCACAGATTTTCTTTGATTCCCTTTCCCAGACCTGTTGGGACTCAGCCCTTGGACCTGGGGCCAGTTCTGTGGCCACCATGCAGGGGTGGCAGGACCTGCTTTGATTAGGGTGCCCAAAGAGCACCTCACCAGGCAGCTGGGCCTTCTTGTGTAGCACTGCTGCTCTGAAGGGTTTTGCCTGTGCTTCTTGCTTAACTCTCTTTTTCTTGTTAAAGAAATGAGCCAAAGCCACGTTCTTACTACACTAGGTTTTCCTTCCCCAGTAGGTGTTATTTGTGTATTTCTTCCCACGTGAGGTGGGGAGCAGTGAGACCTGAAACCACCCACACCAAGTGCTGCTGTAGATGGGCATGGCAATGTTATTTTCTTGTAGGCAGCAGAAGGAAAAGAGCATCTTTCTCCTGATATATCTCTGGCTTCCACCAGGTTCTGTGTTTAAGACTCAGGTGAATCAGTGATGTGCAAGATGGTGCTCCAGATTCATGTTATCCTTCACAGAAACTCAGAGCCACAGAGCGTCAGTGCTGCACAGTAACTTAGTCACTGGCATTTCTTCACTGTGTAGGGTAAAGGAATGGATTCCTGCCACCTTTGCTGTGAAAGTCCTGTACTATTTTAACCACACCCTAACACCAAAGGGATGCTACATTCAAAGCTACAAATAGCACTTTTAAAGCTGTGAGAATACAGTATCTCACAGTGATTCCCCATTCATTTTTTTCCTCCTAATTACTGCAACTCTTGGCAGATCCTTCCAGGTGAGAAGTAATGATCCATTTCCATGCAGCATAAAATAGGATTTTATACTGGGTGTGTATGTTCCTTTAGCTCTGGTGTCAGTACAGTGTGAGAATTACATGCATTAGTCTTTGGGGGCAGGGTTGGATGGAGGGCTCCAGGGTTGCTGGGGATCTGCTCCTGAGCAGAGAGCATCCCAGCCTGTTAGCAGGCATTGCAGCAAACCTGCTAGGATCCCACTCTTGGTCAGTGCCTCTGCCTCTCTCCAAAGGAGAAAGCTCTCCTGAGTTTTCAGCTGGCCATGCACAGAGGGTCAGTGTGACCCCAGCACGGCTCTGCTGCCAAAATCCCTGTGAACAGATCACGTTCACTTTTTGTTTCAGCCCTCTGTCCGTTGTGCTTGCACAGAAGACACTCAGTCCAAAGGGGAGGTGTATTTTTAGTAAATGATCTGTTTGTGAGACATTTTTGCTTACTTATTTATTCAATTTGCTGCAGTTATTTTGCTTAGTTGGCTCACCACAATACAACTTTGTGCCTTCAACAGGACTAAATATTGCGTGTTTTCTGGGGGTGAAGCCACAGTTAAATACCATTTTCACCAATTATGAACTCACTTGGTTCTTGGCCTCCTGTAAGCATAAGAATGTAAGAAAAAACCCGACTGGGTGGGTTCAGTTTGATTTATGAAAATGTGCAGAAGTCTGGGCACTTGAACAGATCTTGTCTGTAGAGGCTGGAGCAGCTGTGTCTGGACAAGGTTGGCAATCAGGAGCTCTTCTGGCACATCTGTAGCTCACTGCTCGCACTGACCTGCTCCAAGGAAGGTTTTTTCACTCTTTCCTCTTGATTTCATTCAGTAGAATTGATTAGAGAATTTTCAACAACCTTGTTTTTTCATTTAAAATCCCAGGCCTTTAAACAACCTTTTTTCTTCTGCTGATTGTGGTGGAGAAAAACAGTTAGGTTGAGTTGCTGAGTGTGAAAAAAATGGGATTGCTGTTGAAAGAATTGCTGAAATCCTACATGTTTTTTTAAAACAAAAACCTGATTTTTCAGCTCATAACAGCAATTTTTCAATCAACTATTGATAATTATAACAATTAAACAATATAAATAAATTGAAGATACAACAAATCCTCTTTTTATCATATGTTTTGAGCTTGCTGGTTTCACATACTGCTGGTTTGCAACATTCTTTGTTGAGAGCTTGAATTTCTCTTTCAGGGGAAAATGTAATATGAAAGTTAGCTTCACAGAAAAGACAAAATTTTATAATAAAAATATTAACAAATTGCATTTGAATAGAGGCTTGAGGATAGATTAAATATAATGGACATATTAAGAGAACACAGACAATGGCTTTCCTGAGCAATTATGAATCTATACTCCTAAATAGTGGTACTTTGGAGAAAAGGAGAGAAAGAGAGAAAATTAGTATCTTTTAAAATGTGAACGTAATATGCAGACTAATAATACACAGTATTTTTTTTTCTTGGGAGAATTCACCGCTTGTATATAACTCCAGCCAGCCAACCTTTCCCTGTCAACTTCTGCAGGGATTTTGGGTTAACACTTCCCCATTTTCCATTGTGAACCCGGGACAAATACTCATTAGAGCACAGATTATGGTTTCAATTGCTGCAGCGACATAAGGCTGCCCCTTCCAGAAGCCATCAGTGGGAGCAGAGAAAGGTAATTATTGATCACTGGGAAGAATAAGGCTGGCAAAAGGGTGGCTGGGGTGGGATGAGTTGGCCAGAAGGAGGAAAGAACAGACGGGCTCAGGCAGCTGAAGGCAGCCGTGTGGGGAGTGCTGCTGCCGGGGGGAGCTCTGGGGACGGGGCACTGGGAGCCATTTCGGGCTCTCAGCAGCTCCAGGGAGCCCTTCAGCCTGCACAGGAACAGGAATTTGCCTTCTGCACATACAAAAGCTCCAACGCAGGGCATGAAAACCGGGCATTTAGGTAACATCTGGCAATGCAGGCAGGGTTTCCTCAGACTTGCACAAAGTCTGAGAGGTTGGTTGAAGTGTGAGCAGTTTTAAGTCCAACTGAGATAGAATGATGCCACAAATGAGCAGTGCTTGTGGGAAGCAAACCTGAACCTCCTGCAATATTCTGATCCAAATCCCAGTGCTTCCCTCACATTTCCATGCCCATCCAGTGCAAGGCCTCCCACTCCTGACCAGTTGCATGTTAAAAAATGTGCCCCTCATCACAGAGATTGGTTTTTGTGCTATTCAGAGCTTGTGCAAATGAGATCCATTTGGCAACAATGCCAGGCAAGTGTGAGGCTTGTTAAACCTCCTCTGTGTCTATAACCTCAGAACATTCATATGGCATTTGTTTTCCCAGGCTACTCCACTGACTTCCTTACTTTAAGTAGGGAATGGAAAGCTCAAATTTATGTCTTTATTTCTTTCAAGATATCTCTTCTGGGTGCTTTAGGCAGCCTGCTTTGGTCTAGGTGGTAGGAAATTTTGTACTTCCTTACAAGATTTTTATGGACCCGGTGGGATAAAATCTGCACTTGTAGAGTCCAGATGTTTCTGCAGCTGGACTTTGCTGAGTAACACATGTAAGGGCTGAGAGTTACTTGGGGTCACTGCTCACAGAAGGACTCTTCTGCTTTATGTGTGTGTGTGTTGTTTTCATGGTTTCTACCGGGAAAATTCATTCCTCTGCTAATGCTCTTGCTGCATTTAGTGATATTTCAGCTTTTTGATGAAAGGAATAATTGAAGTAACTTCAAGTAGAAGAGACTTTCTAGGTCCAGGAGATTTGTGTACAACAAAGACCTTTTTGGTCATTTTTGAAAATGGTGGCATTGTTATAATAGATATAATTTTGTACTTTATGCTCAGCTTGAATATATAAGTATTTTCAATTGGAAAGCCAGAACACAAGGGCTGACATTCACCTGATGGTTCAGGTTATACCTGCAGGTACTGAGCCAAGGTGAAACCAGGCACACATCTCTGTTTATCTTGAAATTTGCCCAGATAGGTGGGTTAAAATATTACAAACTGAGATAGGTCCCCATTCATGGCTTTTTTCTTAGGTTGTCATTTTATGTTAATTGAATGCCTCTGTTAATCTAATAGATTTTAGATTTATGGTGGGTTCTATACCATGTCATATTTTAATCAATACATATTCCAACATTTAGATGGACAGATGAGAAAATCTGCCTCATCTCTGCACTTCTGTTCTATCAGCTGTCAATAATTCCTAATTTGAATCCTTCAAATGATCAGATTTATGGGTCTTAGTATATTGCATTAATCACAGAAATTAACTTTTGTGGAAAATGATGTTAAAGGTCATATGGAGTCTTGAAGGAGCAGTAACTGTGTCTGTCTTGCAAACATGTTTGCAGCTTCTCTAAGATAAAGTGCATTGGAATATTTATCTGCATGAATCCTGCTGATTGTTCCTTATGTCTAAGGTCAGTACGTGCTGGTGAGGAGATAAAGCTTGAAACAAACAGTTGCTGAAATCTGCAGATTTAAGAAGTCAGATGTGACACTGGGCTTTTTGTCCTCCTGTAGGGCACAGACAGGTCCAGCATAATTTCACTTGAATAGGTTTGTTCAGCCGAAACTCTTGAAAATCTGTTTTGCTGAAGGTGGTTTGCACCTTGGTGTCGAGTGTGTGCGTGCCCTTCTGGAAGAGTTCACGGCAGAGGCTGTCCATGGAGGATGGAAAGGGCAGAGCAAAGGGGAAAGGTTGTCCCTGATGCTCAGGATCCAGCTTAGGTACTCCTAAACCTCAGCCAACACCCAACAGCACTGCTCCCCTTGGGGGGCTCCTCACCATCTGCCTGGGCCCAGCTGGGGCTGGTGGGGTCCCTACACAGGCTGGAGCCAACCCCTCTCAGATGGGGCACAGAGTGGCCCCTCCTGCAGCCAGTGCCCAACACTCCCTGCTTGTCCTGCAGAGAGTTCGACATTTTGATTTCCCCTATTCCCAGGGAATCCTAATTTGTGATGTTTGGAAAGAAGAGTGAGAGGACTTTGCACCTCTTCCTGTAATAAACACTTGGAAAATTTGTGCTGATTTTGGTGCTGTGGGATGGCAGCAGCAGAGTCTCTGCCATCAGCACTACTCAGGGAGCAATGTCACCTCCTGGTGCCACCAGCCAGCAGAGGCAGCAGCTCCTGGGGTGGACAGACAGACCCAGGAGCTCTGGCCCCATGTGGGTGCCCAGCCTCAGCCTCCCTGTCCTGCCAGGGGCTCACCAAACCAGTGGGTCCCTGGGGTGATGATGGACAATATCAGAGCCTGTTCCTGGGGCTGGGTGCCCTGAGAGGGGCATGCAATGGGATTAACTCCTGTGGAAATACTCATTGGAAAGCCAGCAACAGCTTGTGAGCTCCCTAAAATTTTCATATAACCCTTTCTTATCTGTCTCCAGTTCAGCTGCTGATTCTAATTGGCTTCACCAAAATAAACCAGAAATAGCTTTGTTGATTTAGTTGGATCTGTGCTAGAGCTAAATGCCCACAATTCTCCCATCTGCAAAAAGCCAGAATGATACTAGAAATGGCTACAGTTTTACAGATATTAATTAATATTTGTGAAGTGCTTTCTAAGCTTGGAACAAAGAACAAAAATCATTGTGTTATGAATAAGCAAACTGAAAAGAACAACCATAAAATTGCAGAGAATTGACTGCAGAACCTAACAAGGCCTCTGCATCTTTAATTTGTATATTTCTGTTTACCACAAGCATGTGCTAAGAAAACATGCATAGAGGAGGAAAGGTCTTGTCCCTTTTAACAGACAGTTTCTTCTCCATATATATCTGTATTCATGCAAATCCATTATAAACACAGTGTTGTCTGAAATACAGTTAATAAATGAAGGTACCACAAATGTGATTTTAAATCAGTTTAATAAAATTAGTCATGTAGATTTTAAATCATTTTTACAGTTGATTTAACATTTGTGACTGGTTTATAGATTATGATATAGGATAGTGTTTGCATCCTTGCAATTTTATTCCAATTTAGAAACAGTACAAATATTAATTTTTGCTTCAATAATGGAGCCTTCGAGAATTAACTTGTCTTTTCTCAATACACATTTTATGAGAATGCTTTAAATATGATTTTTAATATTTTTGAGGTCTTTATTACACATGAAGTTCTTTTAACTAGGACTTAGCTGGAATCTCTTCACAAAACTTTCTTGCCAGACATATGTAAATGTTTTTTCATGGTTAACTTAATGGCATGAAATACATAAGAATCATTCTTCATAATGCAAGACATTTTGTAAAATAATAAAATCTTGTAACAAACTTCACATACCAAAAGGAGTGAAGTACCCCAAATGCAAATAACAATTGTGGGTCTCTTGTCAAAACTGAGCAACATTGTGATAAAAGCCCAAATTTCATGTGATTTCAAGTGGCAAGGGAGGAGCCAGGCAATAACACCTTATTTACAGATCTTCCACCGGTTCAGACTACTGTTACATAAGAAAAAGAAAATGTAATTAACTGAAGGATATGCCAGGGGGACTATTTGTCTCCAAATCATCAACTTCACATGTAGAATCTGCTGTTCAGAAGGAAGGTGCTTGCAGCTTTTCAGTTCCTCATGTGAGTTCTTCACATGGCAGAGGTTTGTGAGGTGTCCCCTCATTTTAAGAAGAGGGGCCCACGTGCCCAGAGACCCTGTGGGGATTAGTGCTGAGCATCTCCCAGGTGCCAGCACAGACATCCCAGGCTGGGAAGGGGCTCCTGGGCAGAGCCACTCCCTGGTGTGAGCTGCTCCAAGGCTCTTCAGCACCAGCTCTGATGCTGCTGTCTTTGCTCATTATCTTCCCAATAAAGCTGCAGCATATGGTATTTTAGCATTTTCTGCAGGGAAAGCTGGATGGGTAATGGCTGTGTGGTGTAGAAACCTCCTTGTGCACAGAGCAGGTGGGTAAATGTTTCCCTCTCTCATTGCTAAGTGAGTAAGGAAATACTGGGTTTGAATTAGCATCGTAGACTGTGTGGCCAAGAAAACCATTCCTGGGAGCTACAAAACCAATCAGAACGAAGTCAGAGACTTTGCCTGGTTCGTGGGGTCACTTAGTGACCACCAAGTGAGATGGAGAAGTCAGTCATGTCTCTCTGCCTGTGCTTTCTGAACTGAAGAGGTGTAGTGAGGTCCCTCCAGTTTGAAGGCAAACATTAACAATACTTTCTATTATGGTTGATTTTATATTTGCTATCTTCACTGATTTTGTGAAAGTTTGGTTCTGGGTCTTTTTTCAATTTTTTTTTCTTCCTTTTTTTTTTTTTTCTTTTTCAAAGCAATGTTTCGGGGTTTTTACCAAAGATCCATTCACAAAGACAATTTTATGCTACCCAAACCCACAGGCCTGCAAAGTCCAAAGTCACCATTCAGAAGAGCTCCAGATGATGCTTGTGAGAGCTCTTGTTTGGGTCGCTGTGACTTTGTAGTCCTCCAGGGTCTCCTTTGAATAGGTGAGAAGGAAGGAGATTTAGGTGCATCTGTGCCATTGCCAACATCGAGAAATTAATTATCATGAGTCAGGTTCCTGCAAATCAAGAAACTGACTGTCAGAATGAGATTCAAGAAATAAATGCATTATAGTGGAGGTTTGATTTGTTTTTTTGGATCTGATATTTAATTCCCTCTCCTACAGAGTCCATCCCAAGACAGGGATTTCTCACAGATATATCAAACATTTCCAGAGAGCTGATTTTTATTCCTTTAGCATGTCAGGAGCACTCAATCTGCTTTTCCCCATATAGCAATTTATTCTACTTCCCACTTCTCCTCTTGATTCAGTTTGTGGATGTGGTGCTAGCAAATGCCTTGCCAATAATGAAAATACTCCCAAAAGGAGGCAACTTTGATCCTAATCCTGGTGGTCCACATGTGAAAACTGGCCATTAGAAGGGAACTGGAAGCAATGGACACTAAACTATTGTTCTCATGAGTCATCACAGAATACTTCTGAGCTGGATTTTCTGTTTCCAATCAGGTTTTCAGCTGGTTGTTTGGAGTCTGATTTTTTCTTAGGAATAATAATTAAAAAAAAAAGGAAAGAGACCTCTCTTCCCCCTCCCCCCATTTCTTTTTAGACTTCCTTTAATCAATCCCCTGGTGCATAGCACATTTCCTTTAGCTAACATGCAATCTCAGAAGAAATAGCATTTTGTATTTTCGAGGAAAGATTGCTGCTGTGAAAAGAGCATGTGTCTGGGTTTTATAGGCATTGAGGTTGCCAAAGGAAAACGTAGTCTTGTAGAGGACACTGAAAACATATTAAAACTAGATATTAATTCGTAATGTAACTGCTCATCCTGCATTCAATCAAAAGCAGACTAAGTATTACAGTATTGGAAAGCAAAGTGCAATTTGTTCATTTGCCCTAAAAATCAGGTAAATCATCCCTGGAATTATAATTGAGAACTACTCAGAAGTCTGTATAATGCTTTTTACACAAGCAAAATCTGGCTTTACAGTGTTTTGAGGAGAGCTGGTTTGGGCAGTACAGGAAGCTGAAGGAATCACAGGTGATGGATAAGGAGTTAAAATTACCCCTGTTTCTTTCACAGTTGACAAACAGGTGGAAAGCTCATGATCCTGGGTTTGACCATGGCCATTAGCACCAAGTGTGCAGGAACACAGGGAAATGTGTGTCCCTTTGAAGGCACTCAGCTACCAGGGCCGTGTCAGCACCGCCCTGGTGCTGTGCTGTCACTGTCACTGCTCCTGTCACAGCTCTGAGCCAGGCAGAGAATATCAGCCCTGCTGCTGCCATCTGTGGGCACTGAGCCCCTGCTTGCATAGAGACTTGGCACTGTGGGAGCTGTCCAAGGAGCCTTAAGGCCTTGGAATTGTAGCAAGTAATTGATCCAGTGCCTCCAACACATCCTCTTCGGGTGCCGCAGAGGAATCCTGGCTTCTGCCTCAGCAGAGTTCATCGCAAGGAAATAGACTGCAGGAAGGGAATATGCACTTGCCTCACAGTTTTGGAAAGATTCGCTAATTAGTTCTCATAATGCTCCTAAAATATGTGCTTCCAACATTACTAAGAGGTAAAATGAGGCATGAGGCTCTTAGAGAGATCCGCTGTGTCCCTGGGCAAATCAGGAGAAAGTTTGTAGTGCTGAAATTAGCATTAAAAGCAAAGAGCAGTTCTATGACTAACTTTCCAAATGAATCCCTCTATCTACCTGGTAAAAGGCACAATCCAAAATCACTCCAAAGGGACCAGAGATCTTATCTGGGTGTAGATAAGAGAGTAAGGAATGGAAAAAGCACGAGGCAGTCACTGGGCCTCTACCCTTTAGGAAATGAGGAATATGTTAATAGTCAAAGGATTTTAATAAACAGACAAAAGTAGAGACTTCAATTAAGTGTGGCTTTTATTAAGTTTTGGACCATGAACTTTCAGAAGGCTGTAAGTAAGGCAATCTCGTGACCTAAATAATTGCCAGGCTTCCTTTTCTCTGGGGAAAATAATGAAATAGATTAGCTCAGACTCATTTCATAAAGAATTAATGGTGGAAAACATAATTAATGCCACTCAATATACGTTTGCAAAAACAAATCTTGTCAAATTTAATGTGATTTTTTTGACAGGATTGCAAGTTGGTTTGGTAAAAGTAGCAGGGATGGAGTGGTAGAATTCTGTATGGCTTTTGCCTTTCTACAAAAAAGTGTGACATTTTGATTACTGCAAGTAAACCCACTCCAAAGTAATGAATGATTCCAAAAGAATATTGAAAAATTAATATATGGTGAAAGTTGAATGGATTAAAAATTGTCCATCTAGCAAGGAGCTATTAAACTGGAAGCCTGACTGGTGGACTTGGTGCTCCATTCAAGTCTCAGGTCTTTTTCCTGACTCTGCCACTGTCTTGCCCTGGTCTAGTTGACAAAGTGGTGAGTAGTTAAAGGCAGGACTCAATGATCTCAGAGTTCTTTTCCAACCTAAATTATTCTGTGATTCTGTGAACCACAGGGTTGTCAGTCAACCTCAGTGCCTTATGGTTTGCAAAATATCAATGGGAAAACAACTCCTCTGTAAAAACACTTCAAAGTTTACTGTTGAAAGCAACAATATATTATTATCTGTGACATTTAACAGCAGACTCCTGAACTGTCCAGTTCGTGATTTCTTATGTGGGGTTGGTTTGGGTTGTTGGTTTGTTGGAGTTTTTTGTTATTCTTTTCAATCAGTTGCATGGTGGAAAAGCTGATTACTTGGATAGCTTGCAACAACCCCAGAGGTGTGACTACTAAGCAGATACACAGCCAGGAAGACACTGATCCACATCTCTCTGTGGCAATTTGCTGCTCCATAATCTGGCCCCAAATTGCACAGAAATAATTTAAAGCCACATGTAAGACCACAAATCACAGCTGAAGAATGGATGGGCACTTCTGTGCTGAGGAGTAGGACCTCTGACAGACTTACTGCTCACAGGAATGGCACACCTGAAGAACACACACTTTGTTGATCATGGGGTTACCCAAACCATGGCAGTCCTGCCAAGGATTCATTGTTAATTTATCCAAGGAGTTAGTTTAACAAGCAGTTGGAGCACAAACTTTATCTTGAAGGGATAGAAAATTTTACCTGCTCGACAGTCAGCTGTTTGTACAAAGGGATGAGGATTTCAGTAGATTCTTCCTAGGCTGTATTAGAAAAAGACAGAATAACTTTCTGGAAGTTATCATCTAATCCAGCCACAGCTTTTAGGCTCAAAGCATGGATTAATTCCGGGAACTCCTCTAGACTGCATGAGTTTGGAGGTCAGGAAGAGTGATCTCAGTGGTGCCTTCTGGCTTTATAATCAACAAATTGACTTAATTAGTGATGTGATTTACTTTATTTTTCCATTTAATTTCAACCCTACCTCTCCCTTAATTTGTCTCTTTTCTGTTCACTTAGTTATTTTTGTTACAGCAAAGTTTCTCCTTTGCAGAATGAAAAAAGAACTCCCTGTTTAATTTAAGGAGAGTTTTTGTCTGCTATTACTGGGGCCAAGGTTTGGTCTCACATGAGTTGTAAGACCACAAAAGAGTTTCGATGCTGCAAATAGTTTTGAGACAGAACCTGAACTCATTTTCAGCCCTTTGTGCACTTTGGTGCTGCCGGGGAGGAGCCCTGCTGCCCACCCACACTGTCCCAGGTGAGCTCCAAGGGGCGGCTCCGAGCCCAAAGCCTGCACCAGGCAAAGCTTCATCCTTCTGAAATGGGGCGTGGGAGACCCACGCCAGCGCTTCGGGGCTGTTGTGCAGGCAGCAGAGGAACACACCGTACTATTTTTATCCTTAAATATCCGATTTATGACCTTGGTGATGTCCTCTAAGGTCCTCTAAGGAAGCAGAACTCAGTCAGCTGATTGCCAGGAGCCCCAGAGCAGGGGCTGGCAGAGACCCTGGAGAGCAGCGCTGGCTCTCGAAGGGATGGAGGAACAACCAAAACCACTCTCTGAGCCCAAAGCTCAGGCAAAGTACTGGGGCTCAGGCCACACTCGATGGGCTGGGGAGGCTGCAAAAGTCACAGCTTTAATTCTCATGCCCTGACTTGTCCTCATACCGAATGTCTGAAATTAGGCAGGTTTTCCCCCCAACCAGTCAGTGTGCTGCACACACATTAAAAAATCAACGTGGTGACTCCTCGGCGTGGAGCAAAGCCTCCCTATCAGCGCTGCCACCTAAAAATCAGCCCCTGGAGCTGCACAAAGTGTCCTGCAACACATTTCTGTCATTTTGGCAGGCTGGTCAGCTTGAACCCGCAACGCTGTCCGTTGCGAGCATTTTGGCAGGCTGGTCAGCTGCCCGTCTCTGCGGCTTCTCGGCGCCAGCTAGCACCGGCAATGCCTGACCCACGGCGTGCGGGGGCTGTAGCGGTCTCAGGGCTGTGTGCGGGGTTGTTTCAGTCTCGGGGCCGTGTCTGGACCCCGGTTCGTCCCCGCGCTGGCGGTGCCGCGGTGCGGGGCCGTGCGGGGCAGTGACCGCTCCGTGACCTGGGCCCGGCGCTGCGCTGCCCCAGAGCCGCCCGCAGGTGGCGCTGCAGACCGAGCGCCCGCCCCGCCCGGCCCGGCCGTGCTCGGGGACAGTGAGGGGACGGAGAGGGGACAGAGACGGGATACCGAGGGGATACTGAGGGGATACCGAGGGGATACCGAGGGGATAGCGCGGGGGTAGCGAGGGGACAGAGAGGAGACAGCGCGGGGACAGCGACGGTATAGCGAGGGGACAGCGAGGAGACAGCAAGGGGACACGCGGGTGCTGAGACACAAACATAGAGATAAAAATGTTTCTTTTTTCTTTCTCTCCTTTTGGCTCCAACCGCGCACTAAGCCGCTGTTGGCGCCCCGCACGCCCCCCAGCCGTTTGATGGGTTTTTATCAGAGCACCCCACTAAATATTCCCGAGTCTGTTCTTTACAGTGCGGTGAAGGCTGTGCTTGTAGCCCTGCTTTTTTAATTAGTTTTCTTTCTTTCTTTTTTTTTCCTTTTCTTTCTATTCTCCTTCTTATTTTTGAAGATAATTCCTGGTTAATTTTGTATGAAATTATTAATGCACCGTTCAAGCGTTAATACTTACATCACAGAATCATTTAGGTTGGAAAAGACCCCTAAGATCATCGAGTCCAACCTTTGACTGGTCACCATCTTGTCAATTAGACCACGGCACTGAGTGTCACATCCAGTCGTTTCTTGAACAGTTCTCACTGATTAAAAGCTCCAGGGATAACAAAAAGCTAAACTTTAGTTTATATTGCTGCTGCTGCTGCTGCTTGTTGAATGGCAGCTGTTACATCGCCCTTGTGGTCTGAACTGACAGCAGAATAAACCTTAGCATCTTAATTTTATGTTCAAAACAAAATCTTAACATTGTGCTAATAACTAAATATTTTATTCTCATACTAGTAAAACTCTTTTCTGTAGAGTTCTAAAAAATTTATTTTAAAGCTTGAGTCTTGTAGTGCTTGTTCAAGCAAAATTCTACTACTCTTGTTTGTTAGAATTGTGTTCAAGCACAAACAACCACATTAATTTTAAGAAATTTTTTTTCTTCTTTTTCTTGTCCTTTTTATTAATTTGCCTTCTAGTTCATAAATATACATAGCTTCTCCTGGTAGCCATTTGGAAAACAGAAGTGATATTGGTAGATAAAAGAAATGTTTGTTTATCTGGGTTCAATATAAATAATGAGAACTTTTTTCAGGGAATTTATACGTGCAGACAAGGGCAGAAAAAAATTCTTCATAATTGTGTATCTCATTTACCCAAAGTGTGTGATTGTATGTGCAAATTAAACTATTGCACACACATGCTGAATTAGGTATTTGTGAGGGCAGTTACTTAATTTGTGTGTACAGATTAAGTTAGCCCAATTAATCACTATGATAGCCCAATTTTACACAATTGTGAATCCACTGATGACAGCTGAGTTGTTTTGCCACAAATGCTGAAGTAATGTTACAGGGAGATGGGTCCAACTTGTGCAGAAGTGAAGCATGTGCTTTTGCAAAAAAACGCTGAAAAATGCATTTTATAATGTGTCAGTTATCATCGCTCCTGAGGATATGCTATTTATGAAAACCAGTTATGGCCATACAATATTTGATCAGTTGCTGTGAAGACCCCCGACATCAGAACCATGCTTCTCACATCTGGCCCTTTTGTTTGTGCTAATTACGATGACAATCATGGATTCAACCTGTCTTAAATCTCAGATGTATGAAGTGGGCAGATTAAGGACATTTGTTCATAATTAGGATTCCTAAATGGATATCTGGGAAACGCTTCTTGGGATATTTATGGTCTTGTTCCAGTAGGGCTTCTTGTTGTGCACACACTCTCTGTGTGACGACTGCTGCATTTCTTGCACCAGTGCAGTCCATTCCTTTCAAGCCCAGCCTAACCTGTGTATTCTCCATGCAAAAGCAAAGGTGGAAGCCAACAAAATTAGGGGGCAGCTTCATAAAAGCTAAAGTTTGTCACACAGAACGTTTTCTCTCCTTTGGGGACATGCTCTTTGTCAACCAGTGGTGCCCCAGGTAGCCCTAACACATGTCCTGACACATCCTTGCTCTCCCTTGGCATTGGGGTTAGAGCACCTCTTGCCCTAGTGCCCAGGTAGCCCAACACATGCTCAGGGCTTTAAGGCAGCTGTTACCCATGTAAGCATTTACAAGTATATTTAGGCTAATTCTTGCTATTGGGTTTTTACCCCTGCTTATTTGTTTAACATATATTGCCAAAATCCAGAACTCCTTACTTGTAATATCTCTGATAACAAGAAGCACCTGCTAGTGCTCCCAATGCTTATTGGTACAGATCCCTTGGCCAACAGGAACTGGTGTGACTGGGGATGCCTGTCTTCTACCACAGATGACACAGCTCTTTTCTGACGTGTCTTTTTTTTTGCTAGTCTAATTTTCTGACATTCCTGGAGCCAGGAAAAGTACATGGGGAGTTTTACCATGGAGTCAGATGAAGCGTGGTGTATTTAAGCCTCTTCATGTGCAAGCTTGGGCTTGGGTTTCCTACCTGGTGCTTTGTGCTTGCTTCTGGACATGGAAGACAGTGCTCTTGATGTCTCTGGCTGGTTTGTTCCTGCCCTTGGTTAGCAGGCAGAGCTGTAAACCCATCTCTGTGAGGGACTGGACTGTCATCACCCCAAAATGTGCAGGATGCCCCCTTTGCTGGGGGCCTGTGCCCTGCTGGGGTGGGGAGAGGGCACTGTGGGGAGCAAACCATGCCCACTGTGCCTTCCTTGGCTGGAGCTAAACTGAGCAGCCTGTTCCCTTGGAGAAAAATGAGAGAGAGGGGAAAGGCAGGCAAGATTGCAGAATATGTGTGACCTGTATAGTGTGTGTGGATTTTTTTCTCTTTTTCTTTTTTTTTCTTTTTTTTCTTTTTTTTTTTTTTTAAATAGAGCTGTTTATGACCTGGTTTTGTTAATTTTAGTTATCCTGGCTGGAAAATGTGGTGCTATATTATGTGACTTTGTTTCTTCAAGAGGACCAATGAGGGAAAGGGACAGAAGAGGAAAGTTTTGGTTAAAGCACGAAGAAGAAATATTTTTTCCCAAAAATATGATTTTTAGTATGTCAACATTTAAATGTGAATTGTTCTGATCAAATATTTACTGCTATCGGGAGCTGTGTAGAACATTAATCTTAATTTGTTTTTCTTTTTCTCCAAAGCAATGACTCCAACATAGCTAGGAGATCTGTGTCTTTAAAAATAAATAATGTAGCAGAACGGCATATTCTTTGGTACAGAAATGCTAGCCTGTGGCATCTTCTGCAACTACAAAGCAGTCTCGAGCGAACTTTCTTCCTTTTTTATTAATAATTCCCTAAATCAATGAAGAATCTTGAAAAGTTGCTCTTCACTTTGCTCCTGCACTCCTTGTAGCTGCAGCTCTTGCTCATGCTGGCTCATTCCCCACCACGTATCATTCGTTTGGGTGAATCTGCGTGTGGAATTTTGGGAGCACAGGCTGCAACCCGCTAACTCTATGTGCAAATACAAAGCCCATTTTCTCTTTTTTTTTTTTTTTGGTCAGCCCAGGGCTTTTGATTTTTTTCCTGAAGGTGGCAGTGAAAGAAAAAAAATAACTCCCTTTGAAGATTTAAGAATTTTATTACAAAACAGACGGACAAGTACTGTATTTTACCCATTTCCCCTTGTGCCCATGAGCGCTGACAATGAAAACTACAGCTCCTATAAAGTGCTGATCAAATTGCAAAAGGTGGCCTTTCCCAGCAAGCCTGGCACACTCTAGCATTATCCCAGCTTATAAATAAACGGATGGGCTGAGCCACTTTGGCGCTTTTTTTTTTTTTTTTTTTTTTTTTTTTCCCCCTTAGTTCCCCCCTTTCCTANTTTTTTTCTTTTTTCTCTCCCTCTTAGTCCTTAGCAAGATAATTGAGGATCATAATGGTGGGAAAGGACTGCAGTCATCATTCGCTGCCTGTCAGGTATCAGTACTCATCTTCGTGTCATCCGTCACCATTGAACCACTCTGTCATCTCTCCCCAGCCTTCAGCGCCGCTCCTTCTCATCGTGTTCATTATCCCCGGCTCCGACCCGGCCCCCTCCCCCAGCCCTGTAAATGCATCTTTGTGCGACTCTCAGTCTTCTGATTATGAATCGATGATCATGTGGTGTAAGAGAGATAGATGGCTTTTAGTTCCATCTTGTCTTCTCTAATTGTAAAATATTAGTTACATTAGACTGTGTCTTTTGATTAATGGAACTTATTTGGAGTGGCCTCTCCCAGCCCTCCCCCTTCCAAAGTCCTCCACTGACTTTTGAGAATTGAGTGATTTCACTTAAAGCAGACAAATAGGCCCTTCAGCAAGGAGATAGCTGAGCTCTAATATTGTGGGCAAAGCAAGCTCACGGAGCCAGAGTTGTGTGTGTGTGTGAATGTGTGTGTGTTTTTAAAGAAAGGCTTCAACTCTGCCTAGACAAATACAGACCATTTATTAACGTGCGTACAGCCGTGCTATTTTGCAAATCCAGCAATTCTTATAAAGCTGCAAAACAGGACATAAGGCTGAATGCCTTCTGAATTAAATTAATCTTAGATAGGAATTAAGAGCATCCTCGCTTTCACTTTGGATGAAACAGGTCAGTCCAGAACTTTGATGTATTAATGCTAGCATAAAGTGTTATCTTAATACTCTCTTTTATACTTACAGGACATATCATCAGCCAAATGTCTCTTCCTTGTACATCTGACACTGCGAGACATTCGTCCTTTAATACAAAATTTATCTTATTTGGCACTATTTACCTAAACATGGTCTGTTGATAAAGTCCTTGCTGTACAAATGGAAAGGCAGTTGACTAAATCCCTTATTATAAATAATCACTGTCTATCTTTCAGTGTAAATTCAAGGACATGTTCACTTTCAAGCTATCAGTTCAATTAGAAAGGGTCTATTCACTGTCGATGTCTATATCTCATGGAAATAGGAAAGCACAGTTAATAAACAAATCAAACTATTTTAAAAAATAGCACAGTGGATTATGAATTCTAGAGCCCATGCTGATGGTGACACTGTCAGGACACATGCTATACAAAAATATATACAAACAGTGTTATCTAAATTTTTTATGCTACCTTCAGGATTTAAATCTGACCTTTGTGCCTTCCCTCCCCAAATCTTTGACATTATTTCAGAAGAAAATGCCTATACTGTACATTTCATATATTAAAATTTAAAGAATAAGTTTGCACACGTGTAAAATGCTAGTTAAGCCTTTTCTGATTTACTTCTTTCTCTTAAGAATAGGAAAACTGGTTTGAGGTTGTGAACAATTGTGTGTACAGTAACGGCTTGGGATTGACACCTGCCCCAGAGATGAGGAGCAGGAGTGGGGCTGCTCTTGCTCTTCCTGATTTTGCTGTAATGGCTGGGGCAGTTTCTATATCTGAAAGGCTTTCACCGTGGTAGCCATGTGATTATAGAAAAATATCTCTCTGTCCTTTCTGTACGAAAGGAACTCTCTAGCCTTTAAGGTTACAGAAAATGCTTGAAAGTAGGAATCCAGAAAGCTGGAAAAAGTCCAGAAACTCACACGCCTCTTCCTCCAAGATTTTTGAAAGGTATAAATATTTTTATATATATCACACTATATTAATCACATCCTATGGAATTTAAAAGAGCTTATCCAGTGGCCTTGATACCTAGAGGCTCAGATGGAAAGGCTCTGTATGCAAGATCAGCACTGCTCTCCTAGATCCATGTGCTTGTCTGAAATCAGAATTTGGCTCCTGATGGGTATTTCCACACAGTATTTACCACCCTAGAAGCAGTGATTATATTTAATGGCAGAATTTCAGTTGACTTCTCAATATGTATTGAGTTGACCTTTAAGTTAAACCACAGATTAATTTTTTTTTGTTGTCTCTTTAAGTACATTTATAGACCTCTCTGTTCTGATTAGCATAATGGTAGACAGAGGAAAGTTACCTGCCTCAGATTATTTGTTGAAATCAGAGAAATTGCATCCCTTCTCCAGAAGGCAAAATATTTTGGCCCCCTCTAACCACTGTATGCATTAGTTTTGTAGCAAAATGGTTTTGGTTTATACACAGAGAAGCCCAAGTGGGTATCAGTTTGCTTCAAAGCCCAGAGCCTGCCATTGATTTCATATAAGTAAATCTTCTCCCTGGAAGTCAGGGGAAGTCAATGAAGCTTCCATGGGATTGTGTGACTCTCCTGAAGGCAGCAGGAGCAAGGCTGTTGTGTGCTGGGTACTGCTGGCAGGGACATTTGCCTTTTTACTACCTGACATGCTGTGATTTGAGTAAGTTCTTCAGAGATAGGTAGGGAGCTCCTTGATTCTAAATCACAGAAAAAATACCCACATTCCCTAAATGGACAGAAGCATGTCACTGCCCATAGAAATTTGGACTTCTCCAATTTTGTTTAAAATAAAATCATCAGTAGCATCTGTTCCTCTGCATACTGACTGCCACAGGAGTTGTTGGAAGGAGATTTTGGTTTTGTTTCCTTTGGCATCTAAGGGTTTTGCTACATGTCCATCTTGTGCCCATTCCTGGGTGGCAGCTTTAGGGATGTGAGTGACAGCAGCCTCAGCTCTGGGTGTCGATTGTTGGTCTGTGTGTAACCCATAGAGCAACCAGCCAGCTCCATGTGCCCCCAGTGATGGCAAAATTCTCATTGTCCCACTTAGCAGCCAGCCCAACGCCCCACCCTGCCTGCAGGAGGGCTCAGGGTGCCTGCTGGTCCCCACACAGGTGCTGCGCTGAAGGACCCTCACCGTCCCATGTGCTCGGAGCCTGCCGTGCCTCTTGCACCCAGAGCAAACATCACATGGAAATGAATGCAAAAATAAATGCAAAAAGGAGCACAGATTCACAATGAGACAATGGAATGTGCCAGCTTTTACGCCCAAGCACATTTTCATGTCTCTTTTACGAATCTTTGTAAAGGCCGAGCGCAGAGGCCCCAGCTGAGGGACGGCTTGGGCCTGTGCATTGTGTGAGCTCCTGTGCATTCCCACACAAGCCTGTGGGATGACTTACAGGCTTTGTAGTATGCATAACCTTCAGCAATTTGCTGAATCAGGGCCTAAATACTGAAATATTCTTCAATAGTTCTGGCTCCACTATGAAACTCTAGAAGGCACATTTCCCTCTCAGTATCTCTCCATAAGACCCATCAATGATAATGGAGTTACATTAGGCACATCTAAAGTTAATTATACAGTTACATCCCTCTTGGCCTGTTTGTCAAAAAGAATATGATAAAAAATATCCTCTGACTTCTAATATCTATTTTTATTTGAATTTTGATCTGCCATCTAGGCAAAAGAGTAAAGACCACACTGAGAAGACCTTTGGTAGGTGGGTCTGGATGTTTGTTAGCCGAGGGCCAGCGTGGGAAATGTTGTGTTAAGAAAATTTGCAGAAAAAAGTTCTATGGAAACCAAAGCAAAAGAAATATTTTGGGCAAGCTCTTCCTTTTAAAAATTAAGTGGGTGGGCTGATTTATTTTGCAGTGTAGGTTTAGAGGCATGCTTCAATTGGAAAAAACAAATTCTAATGGTCACTAAAAACTCACAAATTTATAATGCAGAGAAGAGGTTGAATGAAACAGTAGATCCAGAAATTTTGCAATTCACTGCATATTAAAAAATGAGTATTTTTACTGTTTGTTTGGCTGATTTTTTTAAACATGATTTCACATTTAAATATGGTGAGCCAAAATCCTCTATCCTGAACACAGATCTCTGAGTATCTTGATTTTGGTATGTGAGCATATTGCTGGGGGATGCCAGCTTAGTCTAGGGATCCAGTAGCTTTGACACACTCTAGTTTACTGTACCTGGAGTGTGCTCAGTTGCTAATGCGTTTTGCATGCAAGATCACTGTGCTTCAGCATGACAGCTAGGAAAAATGTCAATTTATTTTTAATTGCAACAGGACGTAGTTTGGGGGATGAAAAAAAAAAACCAACAAAAATTAAAATTACATTCTTTGTTAGAGAATTGTTCTACAAGAGTCCAGTCAGAAAGCTTCTGGTACTTAATAAAGTCAAATTCCTCCCTGAGCGTTCCCGTGAGCTCCCCTGGAAGCCGGCGGGAGTTGCGCATGAGTACCGAGGGCAGCATTTTGCCCTTAGGACTGAATTTCCCAACTGACTATTCTTTTAGACTGTCTTTTGATTAACAATCTGTTTGCAGCAGGCTAGGGCCAGGGAGGCAGTGTATACCCCACTGTTCAAATCTGTGGCAAAATATTCTACAGAGAGCTACTTAATAAATATCAACTTGCTCCAATAGTCATTGAGAAATACCTCAACAGATAGCAATCAATCGAGGGCTGAGTTGGGAAAAAAAAAAATACAAAAGGACATCAAAGAGGTTCTCATTCCCAGTCTATTGCTCTATTTAAGGGTCCTATAATTCGGTGAGGTTGTGTGCTAAATAATTTGTAAGCCTTCAGAACATCCAGGTTATTGTTTGTGGACAGATGGTGCATCACATTTTATTGCTTATTCCTTCTGTGGTTTCTCATATGCAGGACTGATGTGCACTCTGAAGTCTTTGTTTCCTTGCTAAAATCTCTAATCTAAAACAGGCAATCAAGCACACAGACAGTGCTTCAGAAAGCATAATCATACTTTTAAAGGGGGAAAAAAACATTTCAGCTGCAGTTAGGAAGCAGATGTGTTCCCTGAAAATGTAAAAGGTTATCAGAAGTATTAAAATAGGGAAATAGACACGGAATTTGGGAGCGCCGGGGAGAGCATGTATTTTCTGCCTGTACTGCAGGGTAGGTGTGCCTTTTCCTAGGCTACCTGCTTTGTATCTGGCTCTCTGCGGAGCTGGTGTAGCGAAAGCCTTCGGAGACCAGCTTTTGCTTCCACCTTTCCCCTGAGATTGGCAGTCTTTGTCTTTTACAGGCAAGGAGCAGCCGTGTTGTGATCCTGGAACCGCTGCTGCCCCGAAGAGTTAAATCATGTTGATATACAGGAAGGAAATGGAATAGACTAACTCTACTCTTTTCTTCCTACGGATTTTTCTTTTTATTCTGAAGATAGAATTACTGTTTGTAAGCATCTGAAAGTCATTAGTGGCTCTGCAGTCTGTCAGGTGCCGACGCAAAAAACTGCTGAAACTGAACGGGTTCCTGTGCGGAGTGCTGGGAATTTGTCATGTGCTGATGAGCAGTTATAATAATATATGAGCAAATCACAAGCATTCTGCAAATTAATCAAATTTTTTTTCCCCTTCTCCCTTGTCTCTGGGAGAGTGGCTTTGCCGGCAGACGTAGGTGAAGCAGTTTTACTCACAGATGGTAGCTCTGGCATCAGATGGAATTTATATAACAGTAATTCTGATTTCCTGCCAAAGTAGCACTGAAAACACCAGGGAGATTGTACAAGACAAGTCATGTGGTTTTGCTGAGGTTGTTGTGGGAAGTTTAAGGGGGGAAATCTCAAATTTTCCTCTTTGCATTTATTGTTTTAGCCTGAAGGGCCAGAAATCGTACACCATTCTGCCATCGGCGAAATCCAACACATCTTTTTTTATGAATTGCGCTGAAAGAGTGCTTCCCAGCTGTTGGAACTGCTGGCAGGGAGGGAGCCACATGACTCCTCATCCTTTCCCTTTCCATACAAGGATTAAAGAGGGGAGGGTTCAAAAGGTTGCTGCACTACATGTTGGAGTGAGGCAGGGTCTCCCTTCCCAGGAAGCAATGCCATGTTCACTTAGGCTGTACTCCCTCTGGCATAACGAAACACGGGGGGGTGTCCAGGGAAACACACTGGCAGTGAGTCTCCCTCCTCATTAAAATGGGAGGGTTTTGAATGAGGTTAGTCGGGTAGATTAAGGCTATTAGTTGTGTCTCTGATGACATTTCCAGTTTGATCAGTAGAAAACAGACACGTGGGGGTTTTTTTACCCGTTAAGGTAAGTGCTTGGTGCACTTGTTATTTGGCTTTTGCAAAGATGAAACATGCATTGATCTGATGGCAGATCCTATCCTGACTCAGAGCAGCGCAGATCTGTTCAAGCCACGGGCTGGCAGCAAGGATGAGAGAGCAGAATAAGGCCCAGTGGCTTCTGAATTGGATCACGTTTTTAAAAACAAAAGCAGTCTTCCCTGGAAAAATATGACAGTGTTTTTATAATAGCCACATTTTGAGTAATGCATGGAGCATCGCAGGACTGCTGTGACACTAAAAGAAAAAAATAGAGGCAAGCAGAACGGGAGAACTTTCAGGGGCTGTTTTTAATAAAGAGGTGAATTCTTTCTGCAGTAGGAAAAATGATAAAAAGATGGCGTATCAGCTACATTATGCAACAAAGTAATGCTGCTGTGTTTTTATAATGTAAGGCACTGCCCATTTGTTTTGGTTTACGTGACTGCAGTGAAATAAGTGGATTAGACTGAAACTTTAGCATGCTTCATTGCAGCTGGTTGCAGACATCTGTCATTCCTCAGCCATACATTCTGGATCATGCCAAGAAGAAAAAGCAAAGTCTGACACCTTTCATTTTAGAGAGCCTTTTATAGAAAAGAAAAAGAGAAGGGGAGAAAGCATTTCCTTTGTGACTTGATAAAAAAGACACTTTTTTTCTGTGACAACACCAACAGCACTTTCCAGACGGAGAGGTCCTGCAAAGTTAATGCTCAATTTACTCTTTGCAGCCCTTTATTTTTTTTACCATTTGATCTCCTGGTTTGTTGAATGGGATATGATAAAAATATGTTGGCTTATTTTTTTACAGAAAAATTAGCTATATGTACACCTATATCTAAAATGTGCCTGATGAAGGGTGGGTTGCAGTGAGCTCCCACTCAGGCTGTGCTCATGGTAATTCTGTGCTGTGATGGCACATAATGCAGAAGCATTGCCAACAATGAGTGGTTCTGAGAACTCCACTCACAAATCCCATAAACAGATAATAGTGATGTTTTAGCAGAATGATTAGTGGGGTTGTGAGCTACTCCTGGATAATTTGAAATATTCGCTATTAGTGAGGTAGATATTTATTTACTTAAAGTGTTTTGTTCTTCTTCAGGCTCTCTACTATCACAATGCTGGAGAATCATGAAGTACATGACAAGTGATAATGTGACAAAATACTGTCTAAATTACCCCAGTTACGTGAAAAAGCAACACCTAAAATGAAAGGAGAACGGGGTTAGTCTAAGTGACATCATCCATGCAGAAAACAGATATCTAGCTTAGGGTCTCACTTCAGCAAACCTTATAGCACATGGATAATTCCATCCCTTCCCACCCAGGAGATTTATGGATTGTGGAACTGGTGGGGAGACCGGGTCTCCTTACAGGGCTGTGCACAGAGGGGCAGGTCTGTGTGTGGCTCAGGCTGTGACTGTCTACTTTGACACCAGCTGAGGATGTGACACATCCAAACGTCGGCAGGAAAGATTTAGAAAGCTGAGTATGGGATTTTTGAAATTCCATTCTGCCAAATAAAGTAAATAAACTCAAGACAGTTGCCCAGAGTAAAAGAGAAAATTCTACTGTATTTATGGTTTGCTAGGCAGAATAAAGGATATTTGGTAGCAAAATACCATCGCTAACAAGGTCTTTCCTATTAGCTTCTGAATTGAATGTTCTCTTTACTAAAATCCCAGTGTCACCAGTATAGCATTTATTCTGGGAAATCATAGGTACATTAAATTCAAATACAGCTTCATTCAAGAAGTCGTAAATGCTCCCTGAAATAATAAATATTTACTGAGACAATTAAAAAATATGACAGAACATTAGCGAGAAAACTTGTGAATGACCTAGTAGGAAAACTGAGATATTTTGCTCAAGGGGGTTAGAATGGGAATATAATGTTATTGAAGTGATTAAAACACGTAAAAGAGTGAATAAACGCAGCAATTAATTGAAATATGTAAGTAAAGGCAAAGGTGGGACTCTGAGCATGTAATTTTGATGATCAGAAGAACTTGGGGTTAGTTAATATTAAAGAAAAGTCTGCCACTTTTCTTCCAAATGTGTTTCCTTGGTTGCAATCTACATGGATCCCCAAAGCACGAGAGGAAGAGAGGGTTGTGAGGTCTGTACCCTGCTCACTGCCTGGGCTCAGGTACCTCTCCCCTCTCGTGTGGAGAGGCCCAGGCTGCAGAGATGAAGGGACACATCAGGGTTTGGGGCAACGGGATTGGTACCAGAGGGGAGGAAATGGCTGGAAATGAAAGCTTGGCTGAAAACACAAGCTGCTGTGAGTTTAGGATTATGAAAAGGATTATGATTTCTGTAACCATTGCCATTATGACTTTAGTCAGAGTTTGCCTGCTCTTTACAACAGGTATCCAGTGCCCTTGATAAGAACTCTGTCCTCTACTTATGTGTATAAACCAAAGTAAATAAATATGTAAAATTAAATGTAATTAAATTTCCCAAAGCATGGGACAATGATAGTCTGGCATTTCAAGCTCAATCAATGACAGCATTGCCACTAACCTCATTTGGAGCCTGCTGAGGCTCCGGGCTCGTAACTCATGTTTGTCATGTCAGAACCTGAACTGATGCCATTGTGCACAGGGCACCGTGTGTGCACCCACCAGCCGTGGTCTGAGACACCCAGATCCTGAGAAAGCACAGCCTTCTGCCTTTATCTCAGAATTTTAGCTTTACAGGTTTCCCATAAAGTTTAATATTTGTTTAGGAAGACCTTTTCAGCCATTCTGCTGAGGCTATTCCTTTCTTCCAAGAAGAGATCCATTTCCCTTCTAAATCAAAAGTTTTTGTGTGAATGGCTTCTTCTGAAAAAGAAACAAATTCTGTGCTGAGTGGCTGGAGCTGAGTAATTCTGTTGTTTTACCAACTCTGCAAGATATGGGAAATGTTTGTTTTCCCAGGACTTGCAAGTCTCTGTTACACCATCAGTTATTTCACTGGCCATTTCCTAGTTCCCTTGTATTTAGTGCACTACAGATGGCTAACGAGTTCCTCACTCTACCTCCAAATAATTATAATTTCCATGTTCCACATATCAAAGGCAAAAAATGTTAAATTAGTGATATTTTCCATAATTTTGTGAGTGATTCATTCAGTAAGGTAAAACCATATAGATGAAGGACAACAGTAGAATTTATCAGGAGTGCCCAGGTGACTGTTAGCCTGTGTCAGACCAACCTGCACTTGGCTGTTTTACATAGCAGGGCTGATTTGTTGGTGTTTTTTACTTCTTTTGCTTTTAAAGGAAACTTCAGTGTGTGATAATTAGTGATTGCAGCCTTTTGAGACAGGAGCTGAATAATTACTATAAGAACAGTTTTTATTTTAGGGGGAATGTGTGAAATTAACGTAATATTTTAATAATATATGTTAAAGGCAAAGCGTAGCACCAACTTTTGCTTTTCTGTGTCATGATTAAATATTTTAGTGCACTCATCAGCAAGCTGAAATAATTATTTGGAAACACCAAGCACTGTGTAAGGCACTAACTCAAGAATAGACTCCACCTTTGATTACGTTTCAGAAAAGCCATGTAGGTATCTGGGGGTTTAATTCAATCCGATGTTTGAAGTTTTTTTGTTCAAGTAAAGATCTTTGATAAAATTAGTTACAGATTAGGTCTTTTTATTTTCCAGCTCTTCTGCAGCCACTGATAGTTCAGTGAATTGCCAGCCTGCTGTTGCAGGTGCCCATACACTGAGTGTCCATCTCTGCAGGACACCAGGACTGCAGTGGCTTTGGGATGGGTGCTGACCTCAGCATGTTTTTCTTTTTTCCAGACACCCTTAATGCATTTATTCAGGATCAGGCTGATGGCCGTGTTTTGTCACGTGCTAAGTCTTCACCCCAAAGTTATCCTCTCCTAATAAAGATCTTTCCAGTAACTGACAGCAAGAGAAAGGCTCTTCCAGGTGGCAGTGCGTGTGTTCGGACCTGAGCTGCTCCAAAGTGTTCAGTATTAGTGAGGAGGGATTTAAGTAACCAGGCTGATGCCATGACCAATTCATCTGATGACCTCTAAGGACTCTTTGCAGGACTGAGCCTGGTAATGAAGGAATTCAGCTGAATGGAGGGTGATCAGGGGGTTTCCCTGGCTTTAAGAGTCCCAGTGGAAACATGTAACCCAAAGCCTTAGACTTGGTATCTGGAAATGTTCCCTGGCCTTCCTAAAATCGAGATATCACTGCATTTTTAAAAAATGTTGTTCCAGAGAAAATCACCAAAAAAGCCTCAGATAAGGCTTTTTGATTTTATGACTTTTCTTGGTCAACATGAAATAGAGTTTTTAAAATTTAATTTTAGGGTTTTTTTGTAATCCAAGTAACATATAAACTTCACAGAATATTGAAATTTTCCCAGAAGATCATCTTGGTTGGTCTTGGACCTGTGTGTAAATAAACATATACTTTTCAATTGTTTTATAAAAACTTTTATTACAGATATGGACCTGATTGGGTGTACTTTAATCTCTCTGATATTTGGGGAGTTTCATAAAATGCATATTTTGAGACCAATAAAGTGGAATGGCTCAATCAGAGCCATTATTGTCTATTGGACAAATATATTTATTTAGCATTTTCCCATCCATACTGTTATGCTCCAGATCCGAATGGCTGCTTTAGAGCCATTCTGCTCTCCTGGGTAATGCATACAGTGCTTGGGATGTTTGCTGTGGATAGGAAATGTATTTATGAAAATTTATCCGTTAAAAAAAGGAAATTGCACTAGCCAAGATTTAAATGAAAATAGTTTCCCCCTTGCAAATGCCTGTTATTATGCTCTAATATACTTTCAAATGGCAGTGTTCACCAAGATGCCTGGGACCTGGAGGCTGTGGTCTGAGAGAGACATGAGCTCAGCCCAGCAGTCACTGCCAGAGAACTAGAGATGCTCAAAAAGCCTCTCTTCAAACACAGAAAGCACCCAGCCATCGTTGCCTGCTGTTATTTCTGAGGCAGCACGCACTTCATGTGCTTAGAGATGATTGTACCTCAAACACAACCTTGTGTGGGGAAAAGGGATTCAGAGCAGCTCTGGGGAGCACCTGGGGAGGTGCGGGCTTACTGAAGGTGTGAGTGCAGGCTTTGCTGGGCAGCAGATGTGTGATTACATGGACCATTCCACCAGCAACGTTGTGGGACTGAGCATCCCGGTGCAGCAGGCAGTGCCCATCCATCCTGAGCCACTGCAGCCGCTCCTGCTCCAGTGCCTGGGCCTGGCCAGAGCTGCCCTGGCCATGTGGGATTGCTACAGTGGCCCAGCAAGTCCAGTCCAGATCTTCAGTCTCCAACATCCCAACTAAAGAGATTTGTTTCCAAGAAATTCAAGCCTTTGAGGCTTTTTCAAATATCTCTTTGCGAGGGAATAATTTGTTTTAAAGAGGTAATTGCTGTTATTTTTGATTTTCACCAAAAGGATATTCTTAAACCAGGCAAAGAAATCTGAAATGAGTTTGCCGTATTGCATCTCAGTAAGTGCTATAGCCATTGGCCATCTAAGGGAAAAACATTCTGTCAGATAATCATGGCCATTTTTGCATTTTAAGGGAACAAATGTCATATCTAAGAAACACATTTTATTCAGAGCTTAATTATAATTTATAGTACATTGCACAGCATTTGTTTTCTGTTCATCATGTTATTGCTCTTCTGTCTTTCCCCTGAATTTATGCATTAAATCGTGTGTGTGTGTGTCTGGATGTGTGTATCTGTGTATATATGTACACATATGCAATATAATACAAAGTGGTGTAGTGGGGACAACAGACGGCTTGTGTGTGATGTATTATTGGCATTTTTCTTTCAAATTACCATTTTCTTGCTGCTTTGGGAGAAAGCCATGATTTTTCTGTGATTAGTACACTTTTAACAATCTGGAATAAATTCCTGATCTTATTCATGTGACTAGTTCAATGCCCATTTTTACGTTTTAGTGCAAACCCCTACATATGTGCCTGTAATACCACAAAAATAAGATGTTTCTTTGTGGAAATTTTATAGAATTTGGATGCCGATCAAATATTTTTAAAAGTGGAGAATTAATGCGGCTTGACCATGTAAATGATTTTTTTAATGGAAAAGACTTTAGTATTCATCACTCTTTCTCTCTCTCGTTTGTGTATTCCTTTGTGCTAATCTTAAATAATGGATCCATATCAAAGTTAATAAATTAGTAACTATTAGCAGTGTTTGGATTACAGCGAGTAACCCAGTGCCACTTCATTGACATTGACTTTTTATGTGTTCCAATAATGCATTTTGAGTTGTAAAGATTAGACAAAGCAAAATACGGTTTGGCATGTATCTTGAATCTTTAACAACTCTTGGGCAATGGTTTTGTTTAAATCCAAGGCCCTTACTTGAGATAAACTTTCATTTAAGTGGCTCTAAGCCCCAGACTGAGATCCATGTCTTTCTCAAAACCTACAGTTTCTGACTGTTCAGCTGATGCACCATGTTGGGCTGCATCAGTCATGCCATGTTATGAAACCTAACACGATGTGACTGATGCAGCCTGACATGAAGTGTCACAAAGCAACATATCACATCACAAACTTGAAAGAAAAGAAAACAAACTTTACTTTTTTTTCCTCCTCAAAGCCTAAATTAATGAAGCAGCATATATTTTTTAAAAGGTGGACTAGTTTCCAACACTGAGGGATTTTTTTTAATATAAGCCTGCAGAAAACTTCTCCATCCTGGCCAGAAGTTCTCTCTTATCCATGCTCCTTGTGCTCCCTAAAACTCAGTCCAAACTAGAGAAGATGATTTGGTCACTTCAGCACTGCCACCCTTCCTGGGTCTGATCCTGGGAGGTTTAGATCACTTTTAGAGGAGAGGCTCCAGCAGGTGCTGGAAGTGATCAGCCCTCCTGGGGAAATCCATACATGCTAAAAGTGTTCTTTGAGTCCAGCCATCATTGTTGTCATTTTAGCTAATTTTGATTATTATTTTCTGCTGTTCCACTTCTTTAGACTGTCAGCTTCCATCCAGAGGATTGCAAAGTCTCTCCACATACTCAGTCAGAGACTTGATAGAACACAGCTCCACAACAGGATTATTTCGGCTGCAAACAATATGTTGTCCTCTAGCCTCAATTTTTGATCAGAGCCCCCCTAGTCCACCCATTTTCAGTCTAATTCTTTTTACTACAATTGCAATGCATTTCACATCATCTCCTGAACTATCAGGAAAATTCCTTTCTTCTTTTCTTTTTCTTTTTTTTTTTCTTTTTTCTGAAGGGCTTTCATATAATTTTATTGGGAGATACATAGTGGGTAAAATACATATGAACTATAGCTTGCTAAGAAAGGATCTACCAACCACTGCTAGATAAAACATTATAAATTTATTGCCAACTTATCTGGGAAGGGTTATTTTAAGAGCCTGCTGCCCACAACAAGTTTTGGAGCTAAAATTAATGAATGGGGATACCTAAAAGAAATGGGAATTTTCCTTCACCCCTTAGTTACAAGCAAATTGCAGTTATTGTTATCTTTGCAAGCAAGAATAATCTCTACTTTTTGTACTACTTCTGCTGTAAACAATGTACCGCTTGCTTTCCTATGACCCTCACTCTGTATACATATTTATATATTATTCATATCGGATTAAAAATGAATGTGCTCTTTACCACAGTTGTACTGCATAGTGACAATACAAATTAACTTATTGTGTACTTACTTTTCACAAGGCAGTGATGTGAAATTTTGATGGCTTGAAAAAGTAAGTCGTGGGGGAAGCAATGCAGAACTGAATCCTTGTAGGTGCACTTTATATTGTCTGATTTATTAAAGTGCGTTGAATTAATAAATGACATTCTCTGCATGGAATTTTGAACACGGGTTTGAACTTGGTTCAGTGGTGAGCAAAAAGAGTTTGCTTTTATTCTGGTGCATGTGAGGTGGTTAGCTCCAGCCATGCTTTGTGCATTCCTTGCCTGGAATTTGGAGGAAAGAATTAGGATGACTGTTTATTAAGAGCTGCTTGTGAGTAAAGCATTAAGAGCTGGTTGGTGAGATCATAGCATCATAGACTGGCTTGGGTGGGACGGGACACTAAAAATCATTTCACTCCAACCCTCCTGCTATGGGCAGGGACACCTTCCATTATCCCAGGTTGCTCCAAGCTCCGTCCAACCAGGCCTGGAACACTTCCCCGCATGGGGCAGCCACAGCTTCTGTGGGCAACATGTGCCAGGGCCTCACCACCCTCACAGGGAAGAATTTTTTCCTAGTATCCAACCTAAACCCATTGTCTATCAGTTTGGAGCCATTCCCCCTTGTCCTGTCACTCTAGGTCCTTGTAAATAGTCCCTGTCCATCTTTCTTATCAGCCCCTTCAGGTACTGAAAGGCCACAATTAGACTGAAAGGCCATTTGGACCCTTGACCCTCCTCTTCTCCAGGATGAACCATCCCAATTCTCTTATCCTTTCCATCCCTCTCATCCTCTTGGTGCCTCCTCAGGACTTGCTCCAACAGCTCCATGTCCTTCCTGTTGCTGAAGGCATAGTGTGCATAAATATGCACGTTGGAGGGTTTGGGGGGTGGTCACACTTCTGGCAGTCTTCAGCTCATGAAAACAAAGGGTGATGGGGAGCTTTCCATCTTTGAGGAAGGAAACAAGGCTGCATTTCTGGGGCAAGGGCAATGCACAACAGGTGTCTATTTGTTTAGCTGGTAAATTCCCACCTAAAACCAAAGGGGGGAGGGTCCAGCCCTTTCCCCAGTGCAGGAAGCATAATCCTCCTCCTCTGCTGCCCCAGCATCTGTTTCATGCCTACTAAGTAGTACCACAGCAGCAAGGCAAAATGTGCTCTTCAAATGTGGAGATAGGGTATTGTTTTTCACTTATCCTGGCTTTATGTAGATGGTCTGGCACATTTATTTATTCATTTATTTGAGCAAATTAAAGCAAGCTAAGCGCATTTGACCTCAGATGGTCCTGGCTTAAGTTAATTTGAGAGACAAAGCTCATAAAGTTCCAGTAAAACACATCAACAACTTCCCAGCATAGGTTGAAATGTGATTGTTGAAACATAACCTCCAAAACCAGATACAGCATGGAGATTTGAAGTTGCAATAATCTGAAAAATATAGGAGAGCATATTGATAAGCCCTACTGAGAAGTGATACCTTTCATTCATGCCTTTGTTGCGTGGTCGATTGCTGTTTTATCCACAAGAAGTGCATCTATCAGATTTTGTGCATTAACATTCCTTC
>VXBB01014403.1:174721-218788 GCA_013399915.1 Illadopsis cleaveri
ACCTGATTAAGGAGCAATGACCGTCTCATTGCACCTCCATGAAAATGCTTACAAACACAGTCTCCTTTATGGTCCTGGATTTCTGCCGGGAATAGTGCATTAAACAGTACATATATCCTCCAGGAAACTAAAAATGACCACCAGTGGCCTTGTACCACGAAGTGTGGATTGCAAAGGTAGGTGGGAAGAAGGTCTGAAAGAGGAAGGGGCTGTCTCACTGAAGTCTGTGGGGTTTTGTTGCCCACAGCTGATGGGCAGCCTTCCTCACACAGATGCTGGGTGTCCTGAGTCTTCCCACCTAACATCAGAGAGCTGCTCCCAGCTCGAAGATAACATTCCCTGTTGAAACTTTTATAAGGACTTTAAGCCCTCCGTCTATTGTAATTTGGGAATTGAATATTTCCCCTCTCTGTTTAACATCTGTATTGTAACAGTATATTATAAAAACCTCACCTTGTGTATTGTAAGCATGCTCCCAGTGAAATTATTCGTAACTATCGTGATTTCCATTTCTGGATATCACTGCTTAGCATGATCCACCACAGTATGTTTCCATCGGGAAGCCCAGCGAGGGGGAGGAGGGAGAATAAAGCTGTGGTGTAAAGTCGTATTAGAAATGTCACCCAGCTGAGTGTTCTTAGGGGCTGTGAGGAGTTCCATGGCTCCTCACCTGTTGGTGATGTTCAGGGTACTGTTTGGGGGCTTTTTGTTGTGGTTTTTTTGTTGTTTTTTTTTTTAACCAGGGGTTCTCAGTGAATAGGGAAATCACAGGAAAAGAGGAAGAGGAAAATTTAAATGATCCCAGAGTGAACTGTTTTGCTGTTAATACAGAAATACAGAGCAAGACACATTTAATGGGCTCTATTTTTTATTATACTATGCTGAATAATTAAGTTTGAGGCTAAGTGTCACATAGATTTATCTTTTAATTAAAAAAGCATGGTTCACGCGTATTTGAGTGGTAGTCCAAATAAATGCAATATAGAAATTTATGTTTGTTTATCTAGGTGTTAATTACCTAGAGATTGTTCTGGATTACTTCTTTTTATAAAGTGTCATAGGCTCATGTCACAAGTAATAAAGCTTAACAGTGGAACCTTATCAATTTGCTAACTATAACGCTAGTGTGACCTGGAGGAAAGGGAAAAAAAAAAAAAAAAACAACTTTGGAAAATGTTCTCTGCATGCACCACATTCAACACATAAAAACCACGCAGTGAACAAAGCAATCATTTTTAAAACGTTCTCATAAGTAAAAGTACAAATATATCTTCGGTGTTTTACAGCCCTTCATATATGTAATTATTTATATAACACACTGTTATTTATGCCCGTGTACTCCGTGTTGTGCAGAGACAGACATGGTAAGCAACAAAACGCCCTTTACCTGGTGGGCAAGCTATTCATTCAGTGTACAAAGTAACACTTACAGAGACTGAACACCATATTTAAAGCAAGATGTAGCAGATGTAATTTTCTTAATATTTTAAGGGTTTTACAGCATTGCTTGCAACCAAGAGGACAGGGAAGGCAAACTGAAGGCTGAAGATAAAAGATCATGAATTTCAGTGGCACAAACAAAGGGAAAAATTGTGCACAGATGTAAATTGTTCATCACATTCTCTGTCAGTCTGTTTTTTCTTTCTTTATGACTAGAATTTATATTACTGATCCACGAAGCCACGTGGAAGGATGCTGAGTGCAGGCAGAGAGGCCAAACTTGATGTACTCAGAAGCTGAGGGGCTCTCCACTGCTGGTGTAAATCAAATGCCATCCACCGTATCACTCCAGGGGAAGATCTGCTCCCAGGATTTGGAAAACTAAGAATTATTATTGTTTTTTTAATCATAGGTGCAAACATTTTACTCTTTAGGGTCAGTCATTTGTGCTTTACCTAGAATTTTGATGATTTAAAACAATACCAGCTCTGCATTGCGCAACAGATGCACCTGAGAATGTTCATTTACTGATATTGCAAAGAAATCCATGAAATCACCAGTCAATAAAACTTACTTGCTTCTCACAGCATGAAGAAGGCTGGAAACAAGAGTTTCTTCTATTTATTACACATCAATTATTTGTATAGACAGACACCTCAAGCTTTGCCTCATGTGGAGACAGTATTAGCAGGTAAGTTACATCTCAATAGATGAGGTTGAAGGAAAATTCAATCTTTAAAAAAGGTGCTGAATGTGGGATTATGAATGAAAACTGAAATGTTTTAAATTTTACAGGACTGAAATTGATAATCATGTAGATATAATGACTTTGTGTGTATATATGCAAACATATTCACCTTGTAGTTTTTCTTTTAATAGGAACTTTGTTTAGTTGCTGAAATCTAAAATAAATGTGCTGAAGTGTCTGATTTTCCACAGCACAGGATACACAGCATTTTTGAACATCAGTGAGTTACTGTGCCGCCTCCAAATATGGACCAAGGGATTGAAAATCTGAGCCATGAGATGTGACAAATTCCTTAAACTCCTGAAATTTTGTCTCTATGAAGTTTAAATAATTTGATAGTGAATCAGGTGTATTCTTAGTGAAGTTAGAGGTAAAAACCACCTTCTCTTTGAAAGAGAGAATTTGTGGAAAGAACTAGTTCTTCAGTTGTGTGAGACATTGCAACATGGAATATCTGATTTCTCTTTAGGTTTTGCCACTGTATTCCTTATTATTTTTAAGATTTTATTCTTGGGGGATGCTTTTCTCACTTGTTTCTTGTTTTAAAGAAGCTGATGCACGAATGAGTGAAACACACGTGGAGTAATAAAGAAAAATGGAGCTATTAATCCCAACAGAGAAAATCTCTCTTTTGTGAAAGGTCTCTAATGGAGTATCAGTGTCTGTGGTACATCCTTCTCTAGGGAACCACTGCTCCTGATTCGTGCTTGTCCTGGCTATGCTGGTGGTTTCATGCCAATTCCCAGTGTCATGGGAGCAGCATTCAGTGAGGGGCTGCTCCTGGGGAAGGCAACTCACATTTTCCATAAAGAAGTATCTGTGAAAGGTGTGGGTGTCTCCAAAGCCACTAGTGTTCAATCAGTGTTTGCATTGCTGTTCTGAAGCAAGGTGTATTTTCCCTGTGGAGCACATGTTCCTATCTGTGCAGCAATTGCCATCTGAGTGTCTCCTCTCAAGCTGTACTGGTGGTCCTGGCATCACCAAACCCAGCTTGTCTGTACACTAAGGAAGAGGTTCATTTTCAATTAGCTTTGAAAGATTTGGTATTTTTTTTTTCCTAAGCCACAGATCCAATCTATTCTTCCAGTGAGCTAAAGGCTCCAAATGCTATTGATTTATAGGAGACACACCTTAATGTAGTATTAAATGTGTTGGTTCTTTAACACCTACTCCTTCCTGGGTGTTATGCCAAAATATTTTTGATGTTCAGAAGGAGCAGAGGCACAATCTGAGTGTCTTCTTGGTGGTCAGTGACATTTGCTTTAGAGGAAACACTGTCACCTTCCCACAGCCTCATGGCCATGTTCAGTACACTGCAAGGAGTTCAGTAATTTCCACCTGAACAACAGTCAGTTGAGCAACCTCATGCATTTACAATTAAATCATTAATGCTTAAACTAATGCAAAAAAAATTGACTGATCCTGTCAATATTTCTGTTTGACATAAGTGGGAGGACAAGTTGGAGAGGCTTCCCAGTGCTTTGGGTTCCTGTTGGATGGGAGGACACCTAAAGGTGTGCCTTGTCCTGGTGAAACTCCTACTGCTTGATTATCTCCAAGGTCTTTTGCAACCTAGTTGATTCTGTGATTCTGTTTTTCTGTCATTCTGTGATTGGGTAGGTGGTGTGCTGCCCATGCTGGCCAGTGACACCCAGCACTGGCACAATTGCCCATGGCAATTGCACAAACACAGTCAGTGTAAGGAAACGTGAAGCTGTTCACTCAACCCAAATTGGAGAATGGTGTCTCCACAGAACACCCAGCCCTCATTTCTTCCATTTCAGACCATTGCTAATCTCCAGCTAACATCAAAAGCACTAGGGCTGGGGGGCAGTGATTCTCAGTCCAGTGAGAATGGAAAAGTGAGCTAATGTGGGACAGCATTTGACTCAGAGATGAAAATCAGTCCTCATTAAATCTTTATTTACAATTCACACTGAAAATAGTTTTACTCCAGTGCTTCAGAAACTTTTATTTCAAAGAAGTACTGCACTAAATAAGAGATAACAGAGTAAATGCTACATGCATGCATATGCTTTAGTCCTGTATGCTGACTATGTCCTCACCTCCAGAACTCTCTCAGACCAGGTAGGCATCAGCCAGCTTTTGGCTGCAACCAAGGAACACACACACACTTTCCATTTCATCAAAAAAAAAAAAATAATCAGAATACAGGACATATTGTTCTAACTCTACTAATGCGTGCTATTTGGTTGAATAATTTAATCCAAACTACAAAGGGTGAAAATATGAAATGAAGAACTGATGAATCACTCAAATGCCAAAGACCCAGCACAGCTTTTGGAGAACTTTTTGACACTTCAGGTCAAAGGAGAGAAGTCTTCCTGGGGAAATGGCAAACTGCCAGGAATGGGGAGAGGGACTTGGGATGGGGCGTCTGCAGGTGAAGGGAAGGTTGAGCTGGCCCGGGGGGAGCTGCCCTGGGCAGGAGCACTGCTGAACCATGGTACAATAACCCAGGCACAGTGCTGAGCATCCAACTCCTGCCTTGTGCCCCAGGGGAGCTTGAGCCTCCAACAGCAGAGCCAGCCCCACTCCTGCAGGGCAGGTCCTGTACTCAGCTGTGTCCCAGGAGGGGGGCAGAAAGGCAGGAGAAGAAAAAAGTAGAAAGAAGAGGAAGGGAGCCATCAAGATCATCTTTGCCTCTCTACCTGTAGTGATGCAATCCCTAAATTTCACAAATGAGGAAAAACAGCCTCAGCATCTGTCTAAGTATTTGAATTTACCACCATGTTTCCTCTGTGCATTAAAAAAAATACACAAAATATCCAACAAATCCAACCTACAGTAAATTTAAATATTGAATCGTAATGTTTGCTTGGTTGCTATTTCTTAGTAGCAGCCAACGTGTTAATCACTAGTATATAATTAGATGTCATTTTGGAGCAATTCAAAATCAAACAAAATCTCAACATGCTCTGAAGATGTTGTGAAAGTTTACATTACAATTAATTTATGATTACCCAAATGTGCATCCAGTGATCTTAAGTCTTCCTTCATACATTACAAAGAAAAGAGACAACTTCTGTTTCCCCACACCTTAGTGCCAGAAGGCCCTCAGAAATAAGGCTTTTCTTTTAATAAATATATTAGTTAAATTTTGTTTAAATAGCTGAGCATGAGATGAAGAAATGAGACTAATTTGATAAACTAGACCCTGCGTATCCCTGGCCTGTTTCTCTTCTTTTCCTTGATGTTGTTGTGTTTTTTTGGGTTTTTTTTTTTGTTGTTTTGGGTTGATGGTGGTGGTGGTGTTGTTGTTCTTTCCATAAACTTTTGTTTTTTCTTTGCTGTCTCTTCAGCAGATAGAAAATTAAGGTGAACTGGTGTTATTACATTTCACACCAACTCACTAGAGCCATGAGTTAATTTCAGCACGTTTTCCTGAAGGTGAAAAGAAGTGCACAGCCTTTTGTCCCAACAGTGAGCCAGTGCCATGAACTGCTGAGTGTTCCCAGACCTGTCAAAAATCAAAGGAACAAGGATGGCTAGCGAGTCATGGGAAATACTGGATGCATTTGTGGATACAGCCAATATGTTGAATTATGGTTGTGTAATAAATGTACAAGCTGTTGTACCAGGACACAGCTACAGTAATCACAGTAAGTAAAGTTTTAAAAGCACTCACGCTCCCATCCTTTGTTGGAAATAGTGGTCATGTACATAAAAAGGTTAACAAATGGCTACACTTCACTCCTCTGCATCTAAACCAGAGAAAACCTTGCTGCTTCTGCTATAACAGGCTACCAGCTAATGTCTGGTCTTTCTCTTTATCTATGTATTCTATAGATCCAAACACAGAACAGGGAGGAGGACTATTTTGGGTGTGAAGTGAGCAAGTTGTTTTATGTTTTAATTGCCCATAATGAGCATGGCAAATGCTGAAAGATGCAAGGAAGAGTCTTGTCCAATAATACAGTTCTTTATTACCTTTGGATCCCATCTTCCTAACTATTTCGAGGATGTTGTTAGCAGAGGAAGGCATATTTTTATTTAACATCTTTATTAATGAGCTAAAGAAAGAAAGAAGTAAACACACTAATTGCATTTGCAAATGACAGTACATTAGTAGCTATTGCAAACATCACCGAAGACAGAAATAACAGAGGAAAATATGGCAAGAATAAAAAAATTTAACCCGGAGAAACACAAATTCAGGTCTGAAGACAAGATTACTCCACGTTCATGCAAGCAATAGTAAAAAGAAATGCAGAAGCAGTAAAAGTGAGGGGGCTGGGGCAGGCAAGAGCACACAGCTGAGCTCCCTGGGGGTGCAGGTGGGAGCCCTTGGGCAGGAGATGGGAAGGGTGTGCGAGTTTTGAGGGACATCAGCAGGTACCTCGGTGTCCCTCGCTAGAAGTGAGCATGGGAAATGACATTTTTGCATTTTCAAAAAGGGAAAGTATGAACCCCTCGTCTTGAATTTAGACGTGTGCAAAGAGCAGCAGCTCAGCTGTGAGCTGCCAGAAGGCTGGGCTGGGGGCGGCTCCTCAGGCTGCCCAGGTGTGGGCAGTGACACAGCCCCAGTGAAAAAAAGGGTGATAAAAGCTGAGCAGAGCCTGGCTGCTGGCAGAGGTGTGGGTGGGCTGCAGGGCTGTCCTGCTGTCCTGAAGGGGACAAAGCTGGGCTGCTCCCAGGTGTGGACTCTCCAGAGGTGTCACTGAGGCAGTGAATAGCTTGCTGGCAACACTGCTAAGTGCCTAAGCACTAAAATTAAGAGGGAAGTGAGTTACGTGTAGATGGTCTGAAAGACTCCAGGAGCAACGAGATAAAACCGAGTAAAGGCAGACTTCCCAAATGCAGCTCTTCCAAACTCTTTAATAAGCTCCCTTGAGAGCTGGTAGATGTGCAGTCACTCCAGTGACTTAAAATTAGACTGGATACAAGAGGGAGTAGCATGCCTGTGCCTGAAGGAAGAGGGGCAGAACCCCCTGGTACTGCGGGACTCTGAGCTCCCTCCTGGAGGTGGCTGCTGCTGTCTGGTGTGGGATGTGCTGTGGGGCCGGGCTGCTCCTCGCTCACCTGCCTGCCTGGTTTGTGCAACATGGGTTCACTGCCCTACTTGTACAACTGCTGGTTATTGCTGCCTAATTTCACAGAAGTTACAAACTGTAATTAGTTAAGAGCCAGCTAATGAGTTATAACACAGGAAGCAACCACAGATGCCTATATACCAGTTAACCACAGTGTCGTGTGCCATCCTTACCATGTTAATGATTTAAAAAATAAAAAAAAAAAAGAAGAAACTGGGCCTCACCCCCAGCCCCCTGGAGCATGAATAACCTGGTACAGCTCCTTTCTCTGAAACACTTCCATAGACTCTCAAATCTCAGCCTTCCCTGTCTCAGTCACAGTGTAGGGATGCTGTCTGAAGTTTTAGCAGCTGTGAGAGGGAGCAGGCTCACTGTCCTGAAGTGCTCCTTTCCACCTCAGGCTGGGGACAGCGTGTGCTGCTGTGACAGGCCGTGATGGAGCCGCACATCAGCTCTGGAGCCCTCAGCAGCAGAGGCAACAATACCAAGGCCTGTGTCCCTTGATGGCACTACATGGGGGGTGACAATACCAAGGCCTGTGCCCCTTGATGGCATTGTGTGAGGGGTGGCAATACCAAGGCCNACAATACCAAGGCCTGTGCCCCTTGATGGCACTGCATGGGGGTGACAACAAGGCCCGTGCCCCTTGATGGTACTGTTTGAGGGGTGACAATAACAAGTCTCATATTCCTCGATGGCACTGTGTGAGGGGTGACAATACCAAGGCCTGTGCCCCTCAATGGCACTGCATGGGGGTTGACAATACCAAGGCCTGTGCCCCTTGATGGCACTGCATGGGGGGTGACAACAAGGCCTGTGCCCCTTGATGGCACTGTTTGAGGGGTGACAATACCATGGCCCCTGCCCCTCAATGGCACAGTGTGAGGGATGACAATACCAAGGCCCATGGCCCTCGATGGCAGTGCATGAGAGGTGACAATACCAAGGCTCATGCCCCTCGATGGCAGTGCGTGAGAGGTGACAATACCAAGGCCCATGCCCCTCGATGGCAGTGCGTGAGAGGTGACAATAACGCTTCCCACTGACGCTAATCACTGCGGTGACTTTTGCTGCAGCGTTACTTGTGCAGTGGCAATTGAATTGAAACTGCCACATCAGTTTGCATTAGGCCACTTAGCAGCTGATGTGGTTTCTCACTAGCACAGCAAAGGGAAGGGAGGGTGGCTCTGGTGGAGCCTCTGGCAAGTCAGGTTTTGAACTGGAACTAGGAACACAACTGCACTCAGCGAAGGAAGTTGTAAACTGGCTGGTTGGAAAACAATTGTCTTTGAAATTTTGAGTTTAAAAAGGTTGTTTTTCCCCACTAAAAAGTGGAAAAGTGGTAGCCTGTGAGTCTGCAGCTGGAGCAGCTCTGCTGAGCATCCATGGTGTCCCCAGCACAGCCAGGGCTCTGCACTTGTGTCATGGAGAGCAGCAGAGGTAGATGGGGATGGGATCATAGAGCTCTCCCTGCCCAGACCTTGCTGGGATAATAAATTGCCATGAGATGGGCATTTGTCCTGTCCTGTGTGCTACCTGTGCAGGAGGTGTCCCCTGCAGCTCAGGGCTCTGGGTTTGGGGCCAGAGCCCAGTTTGTGTCTTGCAATGGCCACGGTCAAGCCCGGCTCCCCCCCCGAGTGTGCTCTCACCTTGAGGTGGGAGGATCAATATCTCATTACCTATGGCCCTGCTTCTCCAGAGCCTTACATTTTCTGGGGTTTAATGTAATATCCCCACTCTTTAAAATTGCAATATCTGAAACACTGATGTGAGCAGCATAAATCCATTTTTGGTTTAGTGAGGTGAATTAGCTAAGCAGCTTTATTTTTTCCAGTTGTAGAATTGTTCTAATGCTTCTTTTGACCAGCCCTGATTCAAAAAAGGCTTCATCTTTAAAAATCCAATTTTACAAACAGTTAGTCTTTAGTGTGGACTGTTGCTTTTTAGTAATTTGAGGAAAAAATTAATGGCTGATATATTTAATTTTCAGACACAGCTACTGCATATTTAAAGTGTCTTTTTTATAATTTTATTGTCAACAATACAGGTTGAACACTGCATAGATATTGCTCTTGCAGGCTTGTAAGATTAAAATCACAGTATTTCTGAAGGGGCTGTTAAAGTGTCTGTGGAGCTATCTGCTACTGCATAGCTCTGAACTAATTCAATGACTGTGTGTTTTAAATATCAGTACAACAACTTCTTTTCTAACTAGGCAGAAAGCTTCAAATCTAATGTTAGTATTCTTACTGACCTCAAAAGTGGGGCTGACCACGCTTAGCTTTCATTTTGTTTCTTCCTTTAAATATGGCTAAAGAGCAAAGGCTCTGAATCTGTGTAGTGTAACTTGAAACTAATGGGTAATTAATGTACAGTCAGTTCTGTAGTAGCTCCAGGGTACGGGTACCTAGATTTTGCCTTTCTCCCCAGGACCTACTTTTTTTGAATCCTTTTATATCTGTATCTCTCACTTACATGGATGTGTGTTTAAGCTGTGAATAATGGTTGAATTTATTCCTGCATGGGCAATACCATATTCCTTTAAAGTAGATCATTATTCTATATGGAATAAATACTGTTATCCAGTTGATAGGCTTCCAGGCTAATGAACCAAAGGCTACCATCTAAGAAGCCAGATAACAAGACATGCTTCTCCACTAGTTTCTTCTGATATATTAATTAATGAAAACTCTCTGAGAGGGAAATACACTTCTGCAGTTCCTGTCTGGTTTTGGGAATTTTCTTCACTTCTTTACACTCATTAATGCACATAGGGGAAAGAGTCTCCCAGTGAGGTGGATAATGGAAAGCTTCTGCCTGCTCTGGGGAGTGAGAGGCAGACCCTGGGAACCATGCTGGGGAGCAGCCGGTGGGCAGGGCAGGCAGAAATCCAGTGCTCCCAAACTCCCCTGGCTCCATCCTGCCTGGAGCTCTGCCTAGTAGAAGGCAGTGCACTCCTGGGCAGGTGAGCCCCTTCCTCTGAGGTGTGTGCTGGAATCCTTGTGAGAGAGGACCTCCCGCACTGGCCAGTCCTTCCAGCAGATGTGCAGCCCAGGGCTTTATGCCTCTGAAGCCAGGAACCTGGCTCTCCCTCATCTCAGTTTATTGCATGGTCTAGAGTCCTGGCAGTTCTAAACATGAGACACTCCTAAATCTGGTTTAGGAAGCATGAGATTAGGTGGAAAGATAGGAAGTGCCTTTCTTCTTTTTGACTCTTTAGGATATACTGAGTGCAAGCTAGAGCTTCCTTGCAATGGTCAGCTGGATAGCTAGCCAATAGCAAACTACCCCCTGCAAATAAAAGTAGGTCTCAGACTTGGGATTTAAGTAGATCAGTGCTGTGGGGACAACTGATCCCCAAGTTATAGTGGCATTTATTTGGAGACAGAGCAAAGAGCCATCTGTGGCTTACAGGGAGGGAACGTGTTTTACATGCATTCTCCAAAATAAATGGCTACCAGAGTATGCCACGACACAATTGCACAGAGGGAAAGAATTTGCAGCATCTTTTCTGTTTTCCCAGTCTGAGGGTTTTTCTGACCTGTGGCAGGCTGCTGCTCCCTTGAAGATCTCCTCAATTCCAGGGGGTCTTTGAACCCGAGGCACACTCCAGCAGAAACACCTGAAATACTCTTTGGTGTTGGCATTGCCCTGTAGCTTTCTGCTTTGTGTTGTGAGTTATTCCCTTTGGAGTCCAAGTACTGAGAGTTATTACATCTTTAAAGGCCTGCAGAGTTTGAGGAAAAGTAATTGGTTTGTTGCTCCAAACCTCTTGGTGGAATTATTGAGAAAAAAGCTTTTCAACTTAATTTTCTATCTATATCTGGAGCCGTTGGCATGAATTCAGCCTGCACCATGTACCCAGAAGCTCTGTGAATGTGTGCAACTGAGTATTACTAGAGCATATCTAGTTGGGATAGCCAGTAGGACTCTTTGCAAGGTGCAAGACTTTTCCACTCTGCAGAGTGGCTGTTTTACACACTACATGGCAAGTCTGTTTTTCATCTTTACTAGTTAAATTGTTCGATTACAGCTTTATGTTAATGCAAAAGATAATTAATGCTGAAAGTTAACTATGTGTAGTGCTTTCCAAGAACAAAAGGAACTAAATTCCAAACCATATCTTCCTCTCTGTTCTGGCTTGGTGTAATTCCCTTTTTAAAAAGCTACAGAAGCCTGCTTGTTTCATGCTACAAAACTTCCAGGTTCATCAGGCTGGAGTTGGGAGCCAGTGAGACATCTCAAAGTTTTCATCTCCCTCTAAGGTCAAATGTGCTGTTCCAGCAGATTAAAGCCTGAGGCCCTGGAAAGAAAGGCCAGGGGTTTATTTCTGATGGTTTTGCATGGGCTGTCTGCTGCTATCTGGTGTCACCATACCCCAAAGTCCTCTGGCTCACACCCCAAGCAAAGCAGGTGCTCTGCAGTGACAGGACAGATGGGGCGAGTGTCACTGTAATGTGGCTTTTCTGATGAGTCATTGCAGAGGACTTCTTGGGGACAGAATATGTAATAACTAATAGGTGAATGGTAGGAGAAAGAAATACAAGTGACCTCATCCCTGATAAGTGCCAACTGTGTTAATTACCAAATACAGCCTCGCCCCTGATGAGTCATGGCTGTAACCAATAAAGATAAGTGTGATAACAGGGAGTGGGCTAGCTGGTGATGAGGAGATTATGGAGGAGGGACCTTGATGAAGAGGGAATAGTGAAGAAGAAGGAATCTGAGGAGAAAGAATCACTGCTGTGCAGTCAGTCTGGGTCTGCAGTTGGAGCCTGTTTTTAGAACCTGCAGTCACAGTCTAGCTGGATAAAAGCCTGCAGTCAGAGTCTGCACACTGCTACCTTCAGTCACAGTTCAGCAGGAAATAAGCAGCAGTCAGAGGCTGCAAGAGTAACCTCCAGCAGGAGCTGCTGCAGGCAGAGTCAGTGAATGGTTGGAGTCAGGATGGCTGAGCTGTAAAGAGGAATAAACCAGGACCCTTTTCATGCTGTGATAAACACAAAGTCTGTGTCTTGGCTCATTTCTACCCTTTAACAAGAGGGCTGCTGCAAAAAATGGTGTGTGTGACATGGTCCTTTTTTCTAAAGTTTCATAATTCCAGTTGGAAGCTCTAAAGTATGATGCTCAAAACAACAGCCTTAATGGTCAGAGTCTAATTTGTCCCATCCTCTCACCAAGTCAGATGGATTTTGACCTCTTCCCTTGCCTTGACAGCCACAAGCACCTGATTTGTTCTGTGAGGGGCTTTTAATAGTTCTCTTGTGTCCTTCTCAGTGGGCAGGAGGAAAAACCATGATGGGTGCCTCAGCCCTGCATTGTCCACAAGCACTGTCTGGGAACAGAGTGGGACAGCTGGACCATGAAACACCCCTAAAAGATGCTGCTTAGTCAAAGCAGGTGAAACCTAGAATCTGTTTTAAACACCCCTTGCAGTTCTGAAATATCACTTCTCTTGAGAGCTTTCCCAACTGCTTCAGCCCTTTCCTTCTCATGCTTCTCTTCTCACCAACATGAATTTCAGATGGTTTTATCTGATCTATGTCACAAATTCAGTTTTCCAAGATTTTGTGCTAAATGACTTGGCAACTCCGGTCTTTGAATAACTGGCTTGGGAAGGTGGAATTGTATGGACCTCCCAAGTTCATCCCTCTTACTGAAATTTAACACTGAAAAACAATCAGTTCATGATTTTATCCAGTGAATTATGTCTGCTAAGATCTGTACTTACAGTTCCAGGTAGAGGAGATCAAGCAAATCCAGGTTAAATATGCCCCTCATTCTGACAGAACCTTTCTGGACCTTTGCCAGACTATCATCAAAGGGAAGCTTACCCCTTTGGGGTCTAAACCAGACTGCTTTTCCAGTGAGTCTTATTGATTGAGAGTGGAACAGGACTGAGCTCTACAGCTGCAGAGCTGATTGTTGCATTTGATGTTATTGACAAAAAAATTGAGTAAATCAAAGACAATGTAGATACTTTGGTAAAACCTGGTTGGCCTATTTCCCAATTATTTTTCCTGGGTTTCATTAGACCTGGGTGGGAATTCCTCAAAGAATGGTGATTTCAAGTTATCTGTCTGTGTTCTTCACCTGTTGTATCTAATAAACTTTTTAAGAAGGGCCAAATATGTGAGGAGCTTATTACCTGAGAAATCACTTATCCATTAGTCCAGATATTGGAACTTGAAGCAACATGCAACTTTCTGCTTCTGACTTCCATTAAATATGGCCAAATTGTATTAGATCATCATCCATAATTAGGCCAATTTTTCCTGATCTTTGTTGAAATGGGTTCAATCTGGTACAAATGAACACAGGGGTGGGGGGTGATTCTTTTCTTGTTTTTTTCCTCTCCCCTCCATAGACTGCAAGCTTTCTACTGCCTGGCAATATGTGAATCCATTCAGTAGTAATGCATTGCACATGCTTCATATTTAGGTAGTTTTAGCCTTAAATTATTATCTCCAGGCTTTCTGTTCTTCCCTGTGCATAGCATGTGTGTGGTTTAGGTTTTTCTGTGTGGTAATGCAGCCAGTAGAACTTTCTGCTGCCCTTGTGAACCTCTGCTGTAAGGTCCTCAAGACCTGAGGACGGCTTAATGAACCCATGTTTAAGGCTAATTGTTAGTACTCAACGGGAGCTACCCAGTGTCTACAGCTTCTGTTACACCCAGGCACCTGAGCAAGCCCCTGACATGCAAATGATCAGGTTACAAACTCTGCCTAACACCAGCGCTTTTCTTGCAGGAGATATTCTTCCTTACATCTAAATGTGCTCATACAGAACACTTGTCAGGCCACTCTAAATGCTGAATCCTTTCAGCAGTGACACAGATCTCTTCTGATGCCACTCTTCAATCACTCTTAATTACTACTCAGAGTCTAATTTCAAGGTCTCCTTAGGTGTTGGTATTAGCTAATATTCAGTAAGTAAGGCAAAAGATAACACTGTCAGTCTCATTCGCCTTTCAAGTTTGTATTTCTCTTTTCCCCACAGAACACAGTAGGGCTAAAACCTTCTTGTTTAGCTTGGGGCAAAACACACCCTGCAAAAGCTGAGAAATAATCTAATTTTTTCAATGAAAGTCAGTGCCAGTCAAAGACGCTTTTACATACTTACAGTTAGGATACATCAAAAATGTACAAATATTGGTAACCCCAGTTTATCATGTACAAGATTCTAAAAGAAAATCAAATTAAGGGAGGATATTCACTAAGTCTTTGAAATAATGAAGAAACAGCAAATGTTGCTTCATTTTTATGTTCTGAAGTCACTGAAAATGAGGAAATTATTGTCACTTCCATTGGATGACTTTCTTGGGTTTTAACACATTAATATTTATGCTGCTCAATTGTCTAAGTTATAAATAGCCTCTCAGAAATCTCTGTGGGTCCCTTTTTAGTTTAGATATTTAAAACATAAGTAGTCTGAAAGCAGCTAAATATCAGTGCTACGTGCAACTTCATCAAAAGACAGAAAGAAGGTGCTCAAGCACTGGATCTTCTCTTCCTCCCAGGAAAGAGTTAACACAAAGAAATAAAATCAGATATGTGTAGCCTCCAGACGTCCATTAAAGTGCAGAATGCTGTTTTCTATCACAGATTATATGCCAGATGTTCAAACTATCTCTAATCATTGCAGATGTAATGGAGTAGAATGTTGCAGTTTGTGAGTTTACTGGCATTAATTCTGTATACTGCACAAGGGAAAAGATTTTAAATATATAATTATATCTCATTAATACTCAGGTTTTATTTCCTTTCAATGGAACAGGACTTATTAAAGCAACCATTTACTGCATGTTTTCTTTTAGTGTTTGGCCCCAGCATAATCCTGTGTGCATTGTACGTGTAAATATGTACTAACCTGAGTATATGGAAACACACACTACTGTATATAATTCCACTGGTATAACCCCCCACTTTTTATATGCATGAGATGTTTTTATAATGTAAATTGACAAGGAAAAAAGATCTTACTTATACAGTACTGGTCTAACCACATGCTATCTTACTTGTTAATGAAGAACTGTAAAAAATTCATATTTTAATGATATTTATTCAGTTATGCTATGAGAAAACTGTGCAGTTCTGTGAAATGTGTTAGGCTACTTTCTTGTCCTCTGACTGCTCCAGCCGTGCCAAAGGCAGCTGTTACAGTGGGGAAAGTGACTCGCTGAGGATGTTCCTTGCTGTTATTCAGTACACCAAGTGCAGGAGAGCTGGTTGGTCCTGCTCTGCCTCTTCCCTTGCCCCAAATGCACCCTGTGTGAAGGGGCACTCCTGCTTTTCCATACTTCCTTTCTTCTGTCCTTCTTTGTGTCCTTTGGGCTCAGCTTCCATCAAACAGTGTCCGCAGGGCACAGCATTTCCTTTGTCCTACAGCCTCTGCTGGAGCTGCCTATCCAGTGCAGAGTTCAACCACATCTGAGAGAGTCTTTTTACATCCTAAATCTATTGAAAACACTGTAAAAGTGTTCATCACTCTCAGTGAGCTGTGGACTTTGATGGCCTTTGATGTCAGAGGCAAAGCTGTGAGGATGAACTTCATGAGGAAGTCCCTACATCTGGTTTCAGACACAGAATCTCAATTATAATCTCCCCAGGAGCCATCCCTACTTTGGGTGATAATATTTGCCTTCCAGTTTTACCATGTAGCCTCAATCTATGAAAAAAGTACCCCTTGTACCAAATGTGGGTCCTTTCTGGGATCTGTTTCTCTGGGACCTCTGTTGTCATTGTACTCAGCAGCTCCACAAGCACTGACTTTCCTTTCCCAGCCCCACAGAGAAAGCAGTAGTAATTCTGATCCAGTTTTCCTGCTGGAGGCCGGGAGCCAGTGAGGCTACAAGTGACTTTCCAGAGTCCCTGCCTGGGTCTGGTGCACAGGGTGGGACACTTGCTGTTGGGACCTGCCCCCTCCCAGAGCTGCCTGGCAGCCTGTGTCTTGTTGAGGTGTTAAAAATGATTTGAGTAGACCAGACCAAGGTGGTTACATTAATTTGCTTGAACTATTTCTCAATCCAGAGACTTTATTCACAAGAATTCAGCCCAAAGATTTTGTTCTAAAATACCATGTGTTTTAATGTGCTGGGGAGCCTCAGTGTTGTGGCTGCAGTATTTGGGTAAACACTTTTAGTGTTTTGGTGTTCTCTATATGCTGGATATAGGCATAGGGTTTAGGCAACTACTCCTGTGGTTTAAAATTGTTAAAGCACACACTACTGAAGGACAGAGGCATTTTGGACAAGAGCTGCTGGGAAAATCTTAGACAGGCACACAGCACGTGTATAATTGTGCCACATCTCACTGTGTTTGACAAAGCCAATAGAAAGAATCCTGCAAACAACTTCCTTTCTCTCACAATTCATTGATTATCTTGCCTTTTCAAACGTCAAATAAGTTCTTAACTATTTCCTTGAGAGGTAAGCAGTATGAAAGCAGCATAAAGTGTGATTTAGGCTCTGAAGTTGGCTGAGCACTGCATGGATGCAAAGGTGGGCTGTTGTGGAACTTGCTGCTGGCCTCTGCAGCTGTCTCATCACACTGATTGCTTTGACTGGGAAAGAGATATCTTAATCTCAATAATGTAGTTTCAGGCAAGGGGTACTGAGTAAAGTTCAGGTCCATTTAGAGAAACATACGTATGCAGGCACTACAGTCTTGCTGCTGATGTTTTACCATGATTTGTGTATGATGTGCTTGATTAAAAAGAAAAACTGGCAATTTGCTCTATTCAGTTGCATATAGGTATTGTTTTTAAACATAAGTGTCCAGGTGCACACAAACTGCACAGGCTTTGGAAAACCACCAGGTTTCATCCAGACACTTCAACTTGAAAGAGGACATTTTCAAGCACCCGATAATTTAGATAATATTAATTGTGTAGTTATATCCTATATAAAAAAGTAACAGTACTTGAGCCCAGTGTAAAATGGAGATTCTCTTCAAGATTATTTTTTATCTGTATTTCATTTTTTATGTTTTGAGATGTGCTAATGCAATGCTTTTACACTAAGGCCTGTTTTTATGAATTTTCATGCCATATGCATCATATCATACACTCTATCTAATAAAGTAATTAACAGATGAGATACTATGAGAGCCCATCCAGTGAATTTAATGAGTTAAACAGTTAAAACATAGAAAATGTGACAACTTGAGCATGGTTCCATATGGTGCAGAGATGCAGAGCATCAACTGAAATCTCTCTTTTTAGTGGTGCACAAGGATTAAGTCAACCAGGTAATTTGCTTCAAGAGTCAACAACACTCCTTGTCAAAAAAAATAAGCCAACAAAGAGCACCAACAGAAAACCAACCTGGCTAACAATCTCAAGAGTAAGGAGGTCAGGGATGGTCTCCTGATGAAGACCTGCAATGGCTGATAAGAAGAGAGGGCAATTTTAAAATCAATGCAATATTTCCTGGAATACTGGAAATCATTCCTACTTTATTTAAAGGGATGTTTCGTGGGTGTCTATGAATAACAGATCCCTTCCTTACATGGCAGCCCTTCAGAAACAAGGCAAAGATGCGAGACAGCAAAAAAAGGTCTCACCATATCAGCACACAGGATGATGGACTGCCCCTCCAAGTGACACTTTCATTATCAGTAAATTTATGTTCCTATTTCAGTCTGTAATAATGACCACTCACAGCAAAAGCATGGTGCCTGTTAATGGACAGGAGTGGGGATAAAAATTCATTAATTAATGTGGAATTGAAGCATTTCCTCCACACACTTTGAGCAGCCAAGTATTTCACAGCAGATCTTGGCACCCGAGTGCAGGTATAATAATTATACACAATTTTCAGTGATTAAAAGGTTGTAAAGTAATTTTAGATACATCTCAAAATTATTTATCTTATAAATGAGGATAGAGTGAATATGAGCTGAATCATAAGTACCACTGTTCAGAGCTGAGCTGAAGAGCTTGCAGGGGGAGATTCCTGCTCCTCAGCAGTGATGTCTCAGTGCACCTCCATAGTGGTTATCTACCCATCATTTCTGCCTTTCATCTTCTGAAAAGACAGGTGACTCTGAATAGTATGATTTTCAAATATCTGTAAGATCTTTTATGTAACAGTAGTTTAGGCAGTGGTGTTCTGGTTCTAACAGTATGGTGGTCAGACTGATAACCAGCACACTTTGTCTGCTGTTGCGGGGAGGACTGCAATTTACTCAGCACTTTGTCACTCTTCTCATCAGATTGTTTTATTCTGCTCCTGTTTCCTACCTTGTCACCTAAAAAAAGTTACCACACTGAATCAGATGGGCAGCCCAGCTGCCTGCCACTCAGGAGACCACTGCTTCCACTGTAACTGAGGGTTAATCCCTCCAGAAAGAAAAGAGGTCCTCTTTGCTTTGTCACCATGACTTAGGCAGGGAGATCCCTGCAAAGATGCCAAGGTATGGTATAAATGACTATTTGGGAATAATCCTGTGGGTTGAGTCCTTGTGGAACTTTTATCTTTCTTCTGGATGATGTGGGCTACAAAATTGTTCCTTAACCTTTAGAGATAGACAACAAAAATAGGCCTGTCATAGTCCCTGGGTTCTGATCCAAATTATTTCAGCATGGCACCACAGGCTATGTTAGACATCAAAGGCAGAATGGCTTCATTTGAGTGTTAAAGTCGAGGAATTTATGGAAAGACTGAATAGTCTCCAGTGGTAACCTGAAAGAAGATGGTATTTGAAACTTATTTGGGAGTTGGAAATGTCCTGTCTGTACCTGGTAGTCCTAAAGTTCAGGAGCAGACAGTGTGTCCAGTCTGCTTTCTCAAGAATTCTCACTTAGCTTTCAAGTGGGAGAGTGAAACCAGGGGATTAATTAATGAACTCAAGAAGAAAATAGACACTGTTTAAGGGGGAAGGGGAAAAGTCTTTCATTTGGGGTCAACTGTAGCCACTTCTAAAACACATTTTCCTAAACGGGAATATGCAATCTTAAACAATTTTAAATGCAGACAAAGCTTTTAGTGTCAATTATTATCCTTGTATCTGATAAAACCAGCTAGCCTTGTCTTTTTTTAGCTTAAGATGATTATACAATGAAACCAAGAAAATATATGATATGGATCAAAATGTAACAAGACACTAGGTGTGTTACATCACTTTAGTCTTAGTTGTTTTCCACTGAGTGGAAATGTAATGTTTTTTTGGGAATTTCTCCTGTTGTGACTGAACTAGTAAAAGTACAAAAGTGATGGGGGTCATAAAGCTGCTGCTCCTTTGGTGATCTAGAGCACTTTTTTTCTGTCACTTTAGTAGGGTCAGGTCACTTCTGAGCCAAACCAGCTAGCAGGATGTGTCAAAAATATAAAATAAGGCCTAAGAAGGAAGAGAAAAGTTCCAAAATGCTTTGCATCCGGCTGAAAAATAGTGTTCCTCCCCTAAGACCTGAAGATCACTGTGATTAGAAGAGGTGGTTGAATTTGGAGGGTGTTGTATTGATCTCTCCAAAAATCCACATGTCTTAATGTAAAGCTACCAAGAAAAAACCTTAGCCAGACTCTACAGAAAACTTCATGGTGTGAAGAGGAGTGGAACTTCTGGCCAGAGCTCAAGGGAACATTGTAGGTCTCAGATATGATAGTAATTTCTGTCAAGCATATCTTTCAGCTTCTTTTTTCCTATTATTTCTAGAAATTAGAGACAGAATTATGACATTTAATGACTAATACCTGCTTATAACATAAGCTGCTTTGGTTGGGGGTTTTTTTAAGGGTATTTACTTTCCTCCACTTTTTCTTTTTTTTTTTTTTTTTTTTTAGAAAATTTAGAAAACTGAATTCCATTTGTGATAATGTAAAAAACCTCACAAGAAGTGAGATGCAGGATTTACTTACTTGAAAGTGGAAGATGGCTGCTCCACATTGCAAAGATATAAATTAAAAGGGCATCTGAGCTCCCCAAAATCATCTGTTCATATCAACAAAGTGAATATTAATGAAAAACAAAATTGAGTTCTTCCTGTGGTTGATTTTCATCGCAGTACCCAGGTAATAAAAATGGCCATAGAAATTGAATCCATCAGTCATTAAAATAACTTTGGCTTCTTCTCTGTAGCAGACAAGCACCAGTGCTGCCTGCACAAGGCACAAGGCTGTTATGTAGAGTCTATTTGGACACTTTATACCATGTAATGGAAAGGGAGGCAAAAACATCCAACTTGTGCTGTCCCCATAACATAATCCAGTGCTGGTGAGAAAATGTGCTTGTTCCAGAAAGCACATTAACACAGATCAGTCAACCTTCCTACTCTGGCTGTCTCTGCTTCATGTGTCTGTGCAGTGGGGTTGTGCCCTAGAAGTTAATTGGATCACTTCATCCCTGAGACAAGACCAATATCCACACAAGGACTTAGGCATCTGAAAGAGGATGTAGGCATGTATGTCAAAATGGAACTCTACAAACTCCTGTTCAGCTGCTTGAAATGTTGCCTGTTTGGCCATGAGAACATTGTCTGGAGAAATAAGAGGTGATGCTTTCAGATTGTTTCAGATACCTGGGATCAGTTCCCATCTGTCATCCTTCATACTTTCTGGGTATCTCATCTTGTGCATTTATCACTCATTTTCAGGCCAAGTTCTCTGAGCAGCAAATTAACTTGTAACTTACATGAAAATTCCCTTTTCCCGCTTTACTTTCTGAGTCAATGATATGAAACAGAAACAGTGGAGTAAATTTTTTTAAAAAAGCTTGGTACAATCAAGGTAAAATAGAGATGTCATTTGGGCAGATGCCTCACTCATGCTGGTGTTAAATTTCAGATCACCCTATTGCCAAAAGTGCCCAGGGCACACGCTCAGCTTGTACCAAATTAGGGGCAGTTATTTCAGCAGAGGCTGTGTAACATGGACCCAGTAGTACACTGGAAATCTTTGTTTCTCCAGCAAGGTCTGGTTGATCTTATGTTTAGCCCAAATCCTGCAAAACCTTCTTCAGTAGCAGAAACTTACAGGGACACTCTTAAAAACCCGTTTTGTCCCACCTGTGTTTGTAGGTCTCATCTACAGCTGCTGTAACTGATGACACTGAGCTAAACCCATTGTTTCCCTTTTTTTGGCTTATTTACATGTAGCAGCATTCTGCTTATGTGCAGTGTCACTGCCTTTCCCCTAGTTGTCTTGATCATATGACTCCTTAATTAAGTATGTGCTTAATTTTGTATAACTTACTTATTCAGGAAAGTTTCTCACTTGATTAAAATTAAGCATATGAATGTTGCATATCTGGGGTTCTAATTAGTTTTCTCGGCTGCTTGGGGTTTTTTTCTAAACCATGAAGGAAGCAAATAAAGACAAAGGAAAACTACATCTTCAAAAGGAATTTGGGGCTTAGGAATGGCACCTGGCATGGTTTTTACTTCATTGTGATTAACAAATCGAGTCAAAGCTTCCTTTAAGACTGCTTAAGGGTTTAAAAGCTCCAGGGCGGAATGAGGTAACTGCTTCAAGCTTCGCTGTAAGGATTTAGAGCCTGATGCAAATCCTATTGGAGTCAATGGGAATAATTTAAGAGATTTTGCTGGGCTTTGGATCAGGCCCTCATGGCAAACGAGAGCCTTAACCACCTTAAGGAGTTAATGTCCTTAGGGCTGTTCTGGACCCAAAGTGGTTTAGGACCTTACGGTGTGTTTTCAGAGATCATGGTGTAATTCAAAGGAGCTAAACTCTTGCTTTAAATGATCTGTTCCATACTGGTAGCCCTTGCAGGACATAGCCTTGTGCATGTCTGTCCAGGCACCTCTAACTCATTCATTTTTCTGCAGTGACGTCTGTATGCAGCAAAGTTACTGCCCCGTGTGTCTGATCCACATCACCCACAGCTGGGCAGCTGGGGCCATGGTTTTAAGAGGCTTTCATGGGCCCTGCTCAGGCAGGTAGTGTGGGCCGATAGGTTAATGTGTGTGTGAAGATGCATACACACACAGACTGCAGGAAAAAAGACATCACAAACTTTATAAATAAAAGCCAATTCAGTTTTCTAGCCACCTTCACTGTTGTGATGGGCAGTTGCTCCTTTGGGGACAGGGACTCTGAGGCTTTATGGACTGGACATTGTCAATGGTTTCTGCTGTTGAGACCTTTCCCTCCAGCTGCCTTCAGGCTTGAGCCCTAGTTTTTGTCAGCAGATCTTTGTTTTGAACAAGGGACACTCCATTTTTTCTGGACCAACACAGACAAATTTCAACTCACTGACTTTGCTATCCCATCACTGAAAATTTACCATATTCTCCTTATTTAATCTGATATCCTTGCAGTCTGCTTCTAGTCACAAACTAAATCATGTTTTGTGTTCTCAATGATAGGCACAGAATACAGGAGGACCCTTTTACAGCCTTTGATTACATGCTGTTTCTCCCTGCCTGGGTAATTGTTGAGGAGTGAGTCAGAAAGATGTTCTGATTAATTAGATATGGTATTTTAGGATGCTTCAGTCTGGGAAAGTATGGACTAGAATCCAGATTTCCCACTTATGTGCCTTAAATACTCTGACCCTACCCTGAACTTCACACTTGCTCTATGAGTGTTTGTTTATGCTGGAATTTGCTATAGGAGGCCTTATTAACTGGTGGTCAAGATTTTATTTTTAAATGGATCGTTAACTTGTTACATACTCAAGGAGAGTGTTGATGCATCTCTGCGTAGGAATCCTTTCCTCCCATCCCTGCACCCTCCCTGTGTGCCCATAATGTGAACCTGTTTAGAGACCTTATAGATTTCCTTTCATTCACGAGAAAATAATAAAAAAAATGAAGCATAGGAAAAGCAAAACAGGGAAGTAGCAGCAGTAGAAGTGGAAACACACTCTTTAATCATGGTAATGGAGCAGATGCTTCAATAGCAACAGCAGCAGGTCCAGTAAGTGCTGCATCTTCTTCTTTCATCCCCCTCTAACCAGAGCTGCTAGCAACATGCCATCTTTCCTTCTCAGGATTTTGCTTCCAGTAGCATCTGCTGTGCCGCTTTCTCCTACATGCTGCGACATATGTAGCTGCATCACAAGAAGCAGCCAAGTCATACACTAAGGTAATTTCTATTAATGATTTGTACTTGCTTAGTGGATAAAATCCCTGTTTGTAGCCCTGATTCATCACAGCTGCTTTGTGCTACTAGTGTGAGCAGAGGAAGTGGTAGGAGAACAGACAGATTATTACTGGATAGCCCAAGACTGACAGCAGAGCACAAGTGCTTGGATTGAGGGAAATCACTTCAGTGAGAGTAATAAGATGATCCTGACTTTGTTTGTTGTAAGAGTTGGTGGCTGCTGGATTTCCACTTGAAATTCTTCTCTGTTCTCACTGACTTTGTTGGCAGAATCAATTCATAGAAATTTCCAATCTGATTTCCAGAAACACAAGTTTGCATATTTTAGATTATAAAAGAGAAAGGTCGGGAAGGGAGAAACTCTTATCCATGGTGGTATTTGGAAAGTAAACTGACTCTCAGAGCTGTACTTCTCTATCCATCACAACTTTGCCTCTAGAATAACCCAAACCTTGGCTGTAGTGGAGCCCATGTTTTGTCATCTCCTGAGCTGATGTATTTCAGTCTGAAGGCTGAAGTCTCAACGTTCCCTCTTGTGCCACTGCAAACGGGTGTTTGCCCACCTTCTGTTCCACAGATGACAAATGTGGGAACATGGATGCAGCACTCAGCACCTCCTGAGAGCCCTGTGTTGGTGTCCCTTGGATTCAGGGCAGCTGGATCCCTCCTGGTGAGCTCACAGGATCCGGCCCACCAAGAACACAGTGTTTGAGCTAATATGCAAATTCTAGGTAGTGCAAACACCAACACAGTCAATTACACACAGCAAAAACATACACAACAGCCAGGAAGCCATATGATAGATATCATGTTGTGACTATGTTGTGGGACTTTCATCTTTATTGGCAAACATTTCAGGCAGCAGTTCAGATTTACATAGAATCACATATGTGCTTAAGAAAGCATTTTATCTCCCCCTTCCTTTACCGAGCTGCAGTTACCAATACCCTGCCACCAGTAAGCAATTAAGATATTTCAGTGCTCTTCAACTAATCACTCAAAATGTCAGTATCCTTTCCAACCCTCATCTAAATTTCTTCAAGTTTTAAAACCAAGCTGGAAATTTTAGGCAAAGTGGAAATGCTGCTTCTTCTTAAGCTGATTTGTCTTTTTTATTTATGATGTTTTGTTGTTCTTGCAAGAGCCCAAAGGAAAGTGTGCAGAAGGAAACCTTATTGCATTGAAAGAAGGTTCCCAGAAATAATATTTTCATTTGGAAAATTATGAAAAGAAACAGACTTATTGTTAGTGTGTTGTACTTGAAATTATTCTGGTTTGATTCTTGTCATGTAATAGGTTTGTAACTCAGATCACATTTCTCCAGCTTTTTCTACTTCCTTAGTTATAATACCTTAAAAGGTTACTTATATAAACTTTCAAATAACTTTTCTGAATCTGGATCTAAAGGGGGTTTAGTGGTTATTGGAAGTCATGCTCTTAATGATAGTCTTAAATAGAATGAGTATTATGTACTCTAGTAATAATTTAAGTTCTCTAGCAAAACCAGTAATATATTTTAAATTATTACCTACACCTCTACTAACACTATTCATGATAGACCATATATTCCAAGTATCAGCTAATTTTTCATTTTTCTCTCCCTTGTTCAGTTTGGTAATTTAAAATGAAAACATTTATAAGCGCTTTTCTTGTTGAGACACTCAGCACCTAGAGAATTTGGAGTATCAGAAATCCTAATGTGATACAGAGATTTTATAAGGAAAGTTTTCCCAAATGGCACATATATCACTTAGAAAACTTCCATAAGATTCTTTCCAAATGAGTGGTATTTAAGTATTTTTACAAAGAGCAATCAAAGCATGTAGCACTTGAATTTGTTACGTTAAAGCTCCCTGATTGTGCAATAATAAAAGATGAATGTGGATTTATATTGTATGCAAATTAATTAATCTTTTCATAGCATTGCTCAATAAAAAACCTGGGGTGGAGTCACAATGCTTATCTGCCAGTGCTGAAAGGCAAACAACAGAAGAGTTCATGAAACACCCATGTGCAGGCATAATGTACACAGCAATTTTTCTCATCTTTAATATAAAATATGTGCAGTATCTGTAGTAGTTGCAAAAATTACTCAAGAACTTGAGTTGCAAGACATGGGTTAGGACTGTCACTGCAGCCCTTCTGGATGACATGCTCTGAAGTGCCTTTTTTCAGAGTCCTTGCAGCAGCAGATGTTGGGGAATGCAGCACTGTCAGCTTTTGTTTTGTGATTGTATGTCTTGGAGGATGATGAGCCCATTCCTAGTGTGACATTTGGGGCAAATATATAAGAGACCTTGTCCTAAAAGTTCAAGATAAAATGAGGTCTATCATTGCAACATCTGGAAGTGTGGTGAAAAACATGTTCTGAATAAAGACAACAGCCTAGTGGAAGTGCAAACCTCAGGCACAGAAAGAGTTACCATGCCAAAATGGGCATATTTTAATAGCAAGGATCATTAACAGCAAATGTTCTTAGCAAAATGGTTTGTTGCAAATAGAGGGCGCTGGGGCTCCTCAGGTGTCCTTAAATGTGAATTAGATTGTGTTTGCAAACTTTTTTTCTGGTTCATTGTACTGATCAGAGAGCAGTGGATCCAGAGAGGAGCATAGATTTCTGTATATGATGAAGATGCAGTAGCTGAGAGAGTTAGACTGGGGTTAAAACAGAGGCATTCACATTTACACAATTAAGTGATTCTGGTCAGCCATCCCTCAGTTCAGTAAGTCACTTAACAGTGTGTTTGAATGTTTGACTGAATAGCATGCAAGTGTTTCTATTCATCAGCCGTTGTGTGAATTTAGCCTATATCCCTCAGACCCAATCTCAGGCATGCTGTGAATGCCTCCAACAGGAGCTACCACTTTCCAGAGGGTTCCCACCTTGTGCAGAGGTGACTTGCTCTGTCTCTGGACTGTCTGGGTGCTTTTGCAACAGAATTGTATAATAATCCTCTACCAATAACTGCCTCTAATGGTGCAAAGTATGCAGGAATAAATTTGGCAACAGAAATTGTATGACACGGGTCTGTGAGATCAGCAACACAGAACTGTCTGTAAAAGGCAGTTTTGCTCTTACCCTGCCTTTTCAAGACCTCTCTTTCAAAGGTTTTCCTGCTATGCTCTTCTGCACTGGTAAAAAAAAAGTGTGCAGATGCAGTTAATTGGTTAAAAGGTGAAGTACAAGTGCTGGTGCCCATTTGGGTCTCAGAAATATCCCCTGCTCCTCTAGTTCTCCATTCAGAAAAAAAAAGAAATACTAAAGTTCAGACATCTCCAAAGCCTTAGCTATTTTTTCTTTCTTAACCAATTCTATTTTGTTTCACCTTATTGATGTCAGAATTGAAATTGCAATTAATGTCTTTTTCTGAGAATACTTGGAGATGATGACTCAGAGCTTTGAACTCCAGGGCATTGCTGTTCTTTGGCACTGGGCTGGCTGAACCCCACTCACCTTCCAGCAGCAGAATGAGAAAGAGGAGTTGGGTGAGTTTATAGCAGGGCTGGCTCATTTCTGATGTGAAAGAAACAAAAGCATGCAGGGACTGTCTGCTCTTAGCAATGAACACCTGGCCATGAAGCTAACAGGTCAGGGAAAATAATAGAATAACCCAGATTTTTTGCCAGTTAATTGCTTTCTGTGATCATCTATTGAAAGTATTAGAGGAAGTTTTCTATAGTGATCTACTTTTGTTTTCTTGTTTGCTTATTTAGAAGTAGTAAATTCATATTTGTTCACATAGCACAATGCTTTTTTGTCATAAAATAAATAACTCAGCAAAATATCAGCATTACAAAGTGATATTATTTTTCCTTTGAAGGTTCACTTTACACTGTGTGTCATACTAGAGACAGTGCTGCTTTCAGATGCTGAGTATTTTTTTCCTTTCCTCCACACCTTTCATTCCTTTTTGGCTAAAGTTAATGGAAGTGCATATTGATACCTCAATTACGGGTCATTTTGTACTTATCTGCCAACCTGTTTACTCTCCCAGTGACACCAGAGGACATGGTTAGAGGTGTTTACAGCAATTAATGGTCTGGAGGAGGTGACCTGCACACCATCCCTCACCAAACAACAGATCACAGACTTGCAGGCTTGAGCAAGGATTAAATGGTTCTTTGCCTTTCCCCTGGGCAGCATCTGGTCATCGGGTCTTGCTAGGAAAAGGCTCAACATAGGCATCTGTCCTACCTATAAAATCCTGCAAACACACCCCTCCAAGGCAAGTGTCTGGCATGGTTTGCTGTGGTCTCTTTTAAAGCAGGGAACCTGGGGCCTGCAGGACGTCAGGGCAGCTCCAGCCCATTTAAATTAATCACTTGCCAGGAAAATACAGCTTACTGCTACAAGACAAATTCCCTCGCTGCAAACCCTTCGTGTTTGACAGGAAAAGTGTGCTTCTCTTTAGGACTCTAAACAATGAGTTGAGAAGCCTTTATAATTAACACTTTATTAAAAGATTCTAGATAAGGAGAAAAGCCATTGTCAGAGTGCACACCATGTCCTCAGCCAGCGCCCGGCTACATGTACATAATTTCCTCATACAAATCCTAAACTTGCAAAAAGATCTGTTTAACCCATCCATTCCTTGTGTGACATCCTATGTGCTTTACTACACCTTGCTTTAATAGCATTACAAGCAGATATTTTTGTAGTTTTAGTCCTAATTCTGCAAAATGTTCACCCATGGGAGAACTGTGAGACTGGCCTGTGTCCTGAGTGGAGAATAATACCTAGGGGATGTGTGGGTAGTATTGATTTTTAGAAACAGCAACCAATTTAAAATAATCTTGGTCTCATGAGTGACATCTAAAGCACTATTTATTGGGAATGTTTTAAAAATGAAAGGGCTTTTTTTCCCTAATTATTTTTCACATTATTTAAAATCTTATTCCATCTCAGTTTGGCAGAAAACTGGATGGAAGGAGCTTATCCAATTTTCTGAACCAGTAAAAACTGTGTATATAGGGAAGCAGATAGAAAACAACAGGCACATATGACTCTCAGTAGTGTTTTGGACAGTGGTTCCCATCTAAGATATACAAAACACAAGTGGTCAGAGAGGCTTCTGCTTGTGGAAATTCCCCCCCATGCTCTCATATCCCTATGGAGGAACAATCATAGTCATTCATCCTAAAGAACTGGTTTCTGTAGCGAATAAACATATTTACATAGTGAGAGCTGAAGCCACCACATCAAAGACCCAGCTGAGGTCAGGTGCCTGTTCATTTCAGAAAGGTATGGTGGATGCTGTCACTGAGGCTGTGAACACTTTACATCTATAAAACATCAGTTATAAAAGCACAGAGCTTTTATAAAGCTTTCAATTTAAAGGCTAGTAGCAGATCCCTCATTGCTGATAGTCTCCCTCCCCCATAGGCAGGCTCACACACATCCTCCTGCAGGTCAATCAGCACTCAGCCAAGCAGGCAGGACTTCTGCTCTGTCACCAGCTTTGTACACCAAACCTCAGCAGCACAAAGCTGGATTCCTCAGGGTCAAGATTTTTTCTCATCATCAAAAAAAATAATTAACCAAGCCACCCCTCTCCCTCCAAAGCCCCACCCAACATGAGTGGGGTAACCACCCCAAATGATGCCAAGCTGTAACCAGTAATGCTGATATGCTGTGAATTTTGGAGAAAGATCAAGAAAAAACAAATTTTGTGGTTGATTGGTCTCAAGTAATATTAAACCTAGAAATATCAAAGAGCTGATGGCCTCACAGGGGCGGGGCAATGCCTGAAAGGTATGACATTCCTATGCATTATTGAATACTATGCATGTTTGCTCATCCCCTTGAAAGAGTAGGAGCCTGTGCAACACAGAACGTCTGCCACTAGTTGTGAAATTCCTGGAAATGCAAAAAAAAAGAGAAAAAAGTTTCTCTCTAAATAAAACAAAACATGGGAAGTTGCTTCTTTTTGCTAAGTCACTGCTTTCTGTGGCTTTTTGATCCATTTCTGAAGGGATTGGCAGCTCAGTTGGTAATTAATAGTCTCTGGAAGAACACAGGCCTTTTGGAGTGTTTCGAACAGTCTCTCCATTTTCACCTCTTCTCAGGATTTCTTTGAAGAACCAAAGTCAAAGATGCATTTTCAAAACATGTCTCAACTCTGTGAGTTGCAGACAGAAAGATCTCGATGAGTCCCATTGCACAGGGATATCAACTGAATATCCTTTAGGTTTGGAATTATTTTGACTGTTCAGAGCTCAAAACATGTTGGATACCTCTCATAATACTTTCTGGGTCAGTATTTTTTTTTTATTATTATTCTTAATGAAAAAGAGGGAAAAATATACATTATTTGAATATAAACGTGAAATCTGAACTATAATTTCAGGACATTGAATTGCTGATTACAATATATTTCAGAAACAAAAATTCTTTGTTTGCCACATTATTTTCAGTTTAGCGGGAGCACTATATAATCTTATCTATTTAAACAAAAGTAGTTAATTAGTTTTGCTTCACACTGTAGTTATTTAGGGTTGATTTATATGAAGTTGTAGGCACTGGTCTGTCACTGCTCCCTGTGAGCTCTGGGATGAAGTCATTGACTCCAGTGGTGGCAGAGCTGGAATGCTGCAGCTTTTCAGGGATTCTCCAAGATTTGTGTATTCTTAGATTTGGAATATGAATACTCTGGTGGGTATCCAGAATCCACAGAAAGTAACTCCTCCAGCAGATCAGAAATCACTGTAGGTACCACCCAGAGCCAGTGAAATTCCCTTTGGTTCATTTTGCTCTGCTGGGCCACACAAATCTCCACAAAGTCTGCATCAGCTCTTTGTGATCTAGCTCCTTTTGGATCTAGGGAAAATCCGTGGGAAGCAAAGGGGGAAAGGCCTTCTGATGATCACTGGGATAAGGGGAATTTCATTGGTAGCTAACTGAAAGTTGTTCCCAAGCTTTTGGAATGTAGCCACAGCTGCGTGCAGTCATTTATTCAGCAAGTGGATATAAACAACCTGGAAATATATCTGTATTTTGCAAAGAATTTTGAGTGTTCTGAAAAGACTCATTAGGAACATTCCCATTTATAACCCCCCATCTACTGCACTATGATTTAATTGTACTTGCAGATTTAACTGTACTTGCAAATAATTAAACAAATCCACAAAATGTTTGCATTACATTAATTTACTTCACTTGGCCCCGCAATACGAGAACCATAATTACTTACATATTTCCCTTTACTATTTTCTAACCTCTTTTTGTAAATTGTCAATAAGCATTCTAGAGACAGTTGGATTAAAAAAAAAAAAAATACCGAGCATGTGTCTGATTAATATTTTAAGACCAGGAGGATCAAATCTAAAAATGTGGCTTTTTTTTCAGCAAGTTCAAATTAACTGATAAAGCTGTCCAGCGTGAATTAAGAAGCTATTTTTTAAACATTGAACGATTTGGTTTTTATATTTCAAAGTGCAGCCATTGATACAGGAACTATAAAAAAAGAGGCCAGGTTTCAGCTCTCACTGGTGGGGTGGCCGTGGAACTAGGAGAAGGAGTAAATGTCCTTCCCCTGCCGTGCTGGGCACTGATGTGGGGCAGACAACAACCCCAGAGCCAGGCTGGTAGTGATGGCTGTAGGGTCCCTCCTCTCCTCCAACCAGCCCAACCCTTCCATGTCAGCCCAGGGCAATTCCCCATGGTAAGAGGGCCCTTTTCCTGAAGGTGTATTCCATGTCCCCACATGGAATCTTCCTTAACTGCTTCCTTGAGATTTTTGGTCAGGGTTGGTAATCATATGGATTCAGCCTTCTGCTCAGGGACAAGGTGATTTCAATGTTCAAAGTGTCATGTGTTTTCACATTCTGTTTCAAAAACCAGAATTTAGTTCTACTTTTCAGGGCAGTGTCTGCCCCCATGTCCCTGTCGATGTTAATTTGTGGTATTAAAGTACTCTCAAGGAGTATCAGCAAAACTCCCTCCACTTTCCTACATTTCAGCTGTGCCACATCTTCCTGCAGCCACAGGGTTTCATAGGAGGCTTGGGAAGAACAGACCCACTTGGTGACCAGCTCCTGATAACATCAACCTCAGGACCAGTATTTCACTCACAGTGACTGGGTGGTTCTTCATTCCCCAAGGCCCAATTCCTCCATGTTATAACACTTTAACAGGATGTTGTGTTCCCCCCCCGAGATGAGAGTGCATTTCAGTGAGGGGGGAGCTCATTCTTGTTCTTTCTGCTTCATTGATATAATGGGGTGTCATTAATCTTTGTAAGGTCTTTGGGGATTGTCACATGGGAGATAGTGCCCAAGTGACAAATATTAAATTAATTAGGACTAGTAGCATTCTGTTAAAAAAAAAAAAAAAAAAAGATAAAAACAACCTGAGTTGCCTGTGTAGTGGCTGTTTATTGGTTTTGTGAGTGGCACTGAAGGATCTGTACATAGTAAGATCATGTCAGAGAACACAGTGATGATCTGAAAGGTAAAACTATCCTTTACTGATAAACTTTTACTGCCATCAGTGGAGGAACAGTTCATTCTCTGCACTAAATTCAAAACCATAATCCCTTAGGGAAAAGGCTAGTGCATTAAGGACAGTGCATCCATCAAATGTACCACCCAGTCCCCTCAAGCTTTTTCTTTTTGGAATGGCAAGATTTATGGGATTTCTGCCACTTAGTACCTTACAAGAAAAGAAACCCCAGTGTTAAGAAAAGATACAAAACTGCCAAGTTTGGCATGTGCCCTACCAGCTTTCCTGGCTTTTGACACAGCCACAAACCAAGGAATCCAGAAAGCACTCCTAACTCTCTCCTGGTTAGACCAGTCCTGGAGTCTTTACCCTGACAAAAATCAACATTTGACATCAGACAGGATTTACCTGGGTGAAGCCCCTGATGTCTCCTCAGTGATTTTTAGGAGTATTTGTGATTATTGTGGTCACATTGCTAATGGAGGGACAGGCAGAAAGGACAATGGCAGTGGTAATTCTCTGCTTGTCATTCAGGCAGTTAGGCTGCTGCAAACATTGTGGGCTGTGGAGGACTGTGGGACAGTTCCTGAGACCTAAGGAGCCTTCAAAACATATTTAGGTGCCACCCACAGCAAGCCTCCTCATTGCAATATTACAGGACTTAAGAGAAAGCTACAATTATTGAAAATATAGAGCTGGATTATTTTCACAAAAAACATTTTTGGACGTTTTTCTTGACTTTTTTTCTTTTTTTGTGTGTGTGTGTGTGTGTCTGACATTGCATTTCACATATCTTTAGGGAAATCTTTGGTTGTCCAATCAGAATAGAAAAATAAAAGCATGCCTTGAATTTAACTGTATTAGCCAGCATAGTATCAGGCAGTAACGCCTTCATTATAGCAATCTGAGTACTTCCTGAATAATTCAGAAGTGCCAAACAGAAGACTTGTTGCTTGGATGTGCTAATGAAAATATCAAGGGAATTAATTAATAGTCAATTATATCAATTTTAGATTTGGACATTGATTATGACGCTAAAAGCAAAATCTACTTTCTTTACTATACATAATTCCTTACTTCTGAATGCTATAGCTCAGTTTAATAATTCCAGTTAAAAGTGGAAAACAAATAGAAATTCAGATTATTTTTCAGTATTTCTCCCTCCTTTCCAGTATGCTCAACATAAATGAGATAAAAGGCATGGTGGAAACATAGATGTACATCTTATAAACATTGATGCAGATTTTTCTGGGACAATAACATGTTTTGTGAAAAGGTTTGAATTCAGAGGAGAATAAAAATGAGACATGGATGTGTCTATTTATATTTTCAAGTTTATTTCTAAACTGGAAAAATAATTATTTGTATTATTTGATATTTAAATTGACCCCATTTTTAAAGGGAAGTTTTGACTTTTTTTGACACTCCACAAACAGAAAAGTTTATCTAGAAGTGTTTTATTAAACTCCTCGTATTAAAAAAAAAAAAAAAAAGAAAAAAAAAAGAACATTTTCTGGTCTTTGGTGCTAAAGGAAGGCATTTCATTGAGATCAGTTTTTGCATGATTTGGCACGAGTTGTCTAGACTGGTTTATGAAAAATGACAGCTAGTAGGAAAGTAATTAAAAATGTATTTTGCTGAAAGCAAAAATATTTTTGGAATCTATGACAACCATCTTTAATTTGCCAACAATTTCCACAATTATTTTATATTAACTGGAGGATTTTGTATTCTAGAAATCATTTATATTGATACCTGAGCATTGATAGCTTTGTGGTTTGATCTTCTTGCAAACTCTGCTCTTGTAACACACTGGCAAGAGCTGAAAAAGTGATCAAATGGTACATTCAAATCTCTGTGGCACCCTTTATGAATTATTATGATTGGCAGTAGATGGGGATAGGATGCTCTTCCATGGATGAGATGTTTCAGTACTTTGGCTGGAGCTGAAGGAAGCTTTGCTTTACTTGGAGCTAACACAGTTTTTCAGGTTTGACTGCAGTAAAGTGTTCCCATTTAAACAAAAACAAAACCAAAAAAGCCCAACAGTGCAAAAGTTGAATAAATGTAAAACAATCATAACATGAAATCAAAGCCAGGCATTATGAGATGGGTTCTTCCTGAGTGATGAAGGAGCTGAATTTTTATTAGTGTTGTAGGGCCCTTGGCATATTGCTTAGGAAATTATTGGCAATATCAGAATAATTAGGTAACCTCTGCACTTCACTGAATCACTGTGCTGGTGCAACCTAGCAGCCAGCCAAATGCAGCCAAAACCTTAATGTCATTTATTTCAGATAGTGTTCAGGTGGGAGCAAGTACAGGGTATGGCTTTGCACTGGGAGGTCAACGAGTTAGAAGCCAGAATGGAAATGTCTGAGCGTCACCCAGTTTCAGGTGTGCTCCTTGGTGTTGTTTTTAACTGAATGCTCACTAACTGCATGGTGAGGTTTAGTCTCAAGAGGCCACTATTTACTTTTTCAGGTGACAATGGGACAGTGTGGGGCCTCAGGGTGGGCAGGTGAGACAAGATCTTCCCCTGTGTTCAGCCAAGCCCAGTCCCTTCCCAAGAACGGAATAAGTAATTCATTTCAAAGGGTTTATGACATTGGTGAAAATTTGTCATTCTCCTGTTGTGTTTCTGATTCAATGTTTTAGAGACGAGAAATCCAATCTGAAAGACAGCAGTGAATGCATTATAGTTTATTTTAAAGCTGGAGATTAGGTTAAAGTATTAATAACAATAAACTGATGGCTGAAAACATGCTTGATAGTTCATTGATCAGTACCTGTCATTCATTGCTCCCTGGTATTCTCAGTGAGCACTTTATTTATCATGCTGTCACTCTCCTATCAAGGATCCATTCCATTCTGGATCCGTGGTTAGCAGTCAAGGACTAGTTCTCCTATGAAGAAATTCAAGTATCATTTTCACCATGATAGGTACCTCTAAAAACTACAGCATAAGTAACTCTTTACATGGTATTTTCTAAGCTGTGTTCCAGTTTTGAGCAATACTGGAAACTCCATAAACTTCTATGTTTAGATATAGGGAATTACAGTGAGTGTGCAACCCTCAGTGCATTAATGCTCTCTCCTTCAGGCACAGGAAATTGTGACTGGGATACCTGCAACAAACTTCTACAAAGTGCTTTGAAATTCCTCAGTGAAAAATGTCTCACTGTTGGATTGGCCGAGTGGGTGATAACTGCTCAGCTGTGCAGGAAAGGTTTTACCCATCCCTCATTCCTCAGGGATGGTGCTGTGCATCACCCTCTGCTGCATGGGGCTACAGGGACCTGGCTCCCTGTTTATGTCAATAAAGAGAGTTGCTGTACAGGGTTACTAAAAAAAAAAAAAAGTTTAAATTGGCACGTCTGCCTCTGACATTTCACAGTGACTATCACAGCCAAATCTTTTCTTGCCTGTCCTCAGCCAGACACCTTTTCCCTGCCATGGTGTGTCCCATCATGTGCCAGTGTAAGAAACCTTCAGCCTCCTCTCCTCTGTGCTTCTGCCTGTCCTGCCTTGTGGGTTTTCACAGCTGCTTTATCTCAGAGCAGAATTTTCTCCTCAATTGATATGCATAGTCAGACATAGTTAATCCATGCTTATCTTATCCATACATCTAAATATCCCAGAGATTTAAGGAACACCAGTAATCAGTTTTACAAGAGACAGCAGTAAACTCCCAAACATATTGCAAAGGTTTGGGGCTCAGACAAACTAGTAAATGCAGACCACAATTTCTTTTTGTGATGGGAACCCCAAACCATGATGTCAGCGGCCTTATATCTGCACAGACTTGAAGAGAAAGTCCTGAAATCAGTGACATGATTGCAGGTTTTCATGCGTTTAACTGACAGATTGTGTCCTTGATACTCATGATTTTTCCTGTGGCTTTAACTAAATGTTCATAATAATTTATGCTGTCATTTAAATTTAAAAGAGAGACTTTCTGGGCAGCAGTATTTTGCCTGTTAATTCTTATGAAGCATACTTTGAACAGCATTTTAATATGAATAGGTAAGTAATGCAGATCACAGTAAAACAAGCAGTGTATGATGTGTGAAGAACCCACCAAAAAAAGTCCTGGGTTTTACATGAACTGAAGTTTGTGAATGATTTTCCAGTGCAAAGCATATTGTACTAATCCAGTTTTGTGTGAAATACTGTTAGGATAAGCTTCTATCAAGTGACCCACCGTTTGTGTATGATATACACAGACAGGATATTAGTTATGGATTACAGACATCTTTGTATAAAGCATTTTGTTAAGTCCTGCCAGTTGCCAGACAACGGCTATTGTTCTATATTGGCCTCTCTGGCTAAGCCTGTCTCTGGATTAGTCTGTGCCTCTCTTGGAGTGTCACTTGTGCAGTGCAGAAGCTCAGATGACTGCACAGGTGTCCTCAGCAGAGGTGGGACAGCAAGGGCAGCAGACGTCACCCCTGTGCATCCAGACCTTTCAATCACAGACCACAGGCGTTTGCCACAGCTGGGATTTCTCTAATGCCAGGGGCAGTTGAAACACAGTCACTTGGAAGTGGTGGGGTTGCTGTTAATTTTCCGGTGGGGATGAATCCCCAGGGTACCAGCCTGTTACAGGAGCACACCCACCCTGCCTTTCACCCTCACTGCTGGGCAGTGCAGTTCAGAAACCTGGCATGGGAGGAGAGGCAGATTGTCACCTTTCCCTCACCCTTACCCACAGCAGGGAGAGGATGGGTACAGAGTGGCAGCGTACTGATGGCTCTGCAGTTTCTCCTGGGGCTGCTGGTCACTGCAGAGCCGTGGGCAAGAAACAGATGTCAACAACTGGAGTTTCTCCACCATCCCCAACCTTTGCATTTCTTACTTCCCTGCTCCAGCTCCTCCCTGCCTCCCTCTCCTGCCTTATTGGAGTCATTAATGAGGGTGTAAGCCATCCCCTTACTAGACAGGCGTACATTTTGGGCTTGATGACCCTGATCCTCCTCGTGCTCAGCCTATCTCCTTTCAATTGTTTCATCAGCGGCGTGACTGCCGGCTCACACCTGACAAGTGACAAGTCTCAGGCTCCTGCTGACTAGATAATCAAAGTCTTGTCAGAGCTGTCAATACCCTGCAGATAGGAGAGGACAAAGAGAGGAAAGGTTTCTACAGAAACCACTGCCTTCAAAAAATACTGTCGATTCTTCTTACAGAAATCACCTGTTTGTTTCAAAACATTATTTATTACTGAAAATATGGTCTCTGCAGAACAAGCATGTAAGCAGAATAATGACAGCGGCTGTTAATGACACAGCCTCCAAATCTGCCGGCCTTCATGTTTTGTTGGGAATTGTTTTGAATCCCTGACTAAAGGGAAAATATTAATATTCAGCCATTTAATTCATTTAACCTTCCTGAAGAATTTAGAGGGGATCATTTCAAGCACAACCATAATTATCGTTTGATAAAAACCACATTTTTTTTAAAGCAGAGAAGGCACAAGTATGTTCTAGTCTAATATTGCAGACCAAGGTTATTTATGATCTCTTCCAATTTTGGCACATTTTCAAATGCAGATTTGATTTAAAATGTTAATTAAAGTGCAGGGCCAATTTTTTCCCTTATTTACAGAACTCTAAATCTGCAATCTACTGAAGTTGATGAATTTCATCTGGTTTTCACTAGCACAAGAAAGTGTCACATTTGACACACAGTTATTTGGATATTCTAACATATTTACAGTCAAAGAATGTGTTAATGTTTTGAGACTTTGGGACAGACAGATGTTCTGAATGTGATGAATTCAAGAAATTTTTTTTAAACTTTGCATATCAAAAAATAAAACCTTTAATTTGAAAGATAGCTATGTCTAGAAAATCAAATGACATTGCTTTTTGCAGCTGAAACTCCTTTAAAATAATATTGGAGGTGAAGTTTCTGAAGACCTATTGACTATTTAATGTGCACCATTTACTTAGCACCAGAAATAAAGTAGTGTGTCTGGCTTGCTGCTGAGAGAAAGACATACAGCATTTCTTGCCTCAGAAAAAGAAGTCTTTAAAGCAGAGTTTTCATCATCACTTTTCATGTGCTCGCCTTCAGTGCCACTTCCAGATAACTCATGGTATGAAAGAAGCACCACCATTCAGTCAGTCCCCAAGCCCTGCGTGCAGCACAGTCCTTTTCTCTGCTTTTATGCCTATTTCTTTTATTAGGGATGGCTTTGTTAGACACAAGCCGTTCTCCGTCTGAGCTGTGTTCAGCTGTCAAGCGCCGGCTGCCTTTTGCTGCTCGTGTCAGCACACAGCAGAAGGTGGCAGGAAGGGCTGGGAGTTAAAGCTCGTCAGGTTCCTGGTGTGCTGCCACGGGGGCTCTGCTGGGTTTGCTGGGGGCATGGCACAGCCATGGCAGGGGCACCCCACCAGCAGCTCCCTGGTGGCCCTTGTGCCACCCCTGAACTGCAGCACTGGGGGACAAGGGGGAAGGCAGGTGTGGGGCTGATACCAGGAGCATCCATCCCCAGGGGATTGCCAGCCTGCTGAGTGTCCACACTGGGGCTGGTGGAAGGAGAGAGGGCTTCTGAGAGACCCTGAAGATGTTACAGTGTTTGCTGCTGCTCTGCTTGGTCTGGAGGCAGTGTTTGTGTCTGAACACCAGTGCTGGGGATGGCTGTCTTTGGGCCAGTTCCTACTGCTGTGGTGGATGGAGGAGCGCAGCAGGACCCATCCTGGAACCTCAGCTGTGGTGGGCAGCTCTGGTGAGAGGGAGGGGATCAGGAGCTGCGAGGCCCTGGGACACTGTCCCCAACCTTGCCGTGTCGCTGTTGGCTCCTCCTGGCAGCAGCAGCTGCCGGCACAGCTCAAGAGGAAATTTTTGGAGAGAAAGTTTGTTGGGTTTTTTTCCATCAGAAAATGCCGATTCGTCAAAAGCAAAACATTTCACAAAAACATCTGGCTTTCAATGAATCTTCCCAGAGAACCTAGCCTGCTAAGCAGATTTTCATTGTAAATCTGTCTGGTTCCCTGCCAGGTCACCTGCGTGGCTCCGTGGCTGCCTGCCAGCACTTGCAGCTCGAAGGTAGCCACACCAGAAAGCCTGCCCCACATCCCGGGCCTCGGCTCTCTGGATTTACATCTGCACTGGAACATCCCAGCCCTGAACACAAGGAGAATTCCCAGACAGACCCTCAGGCTTCCAGCAGGCATAGCCCTGGGCAGCTCTGATGGATTTCCATTCTGTGAAAAGTTCAGGCAAGGGAGAAGGGGGAGGAAAAAAATGGGGGAGGGTGGATTAAATAAAATATTGATCTGATTTTGAATGGAAAATTTTTTCAAGATGCTCATGTTTTCTACAGACCACAAATTCCCAAATTCCAGTGGAAATAAGCCAGTGAGGCTCCGAGGTAGAGAGGTGGGATATGGGAAGCCAGCTGTATGCTTCCAGGTTAAGTATGTTTATGTATATCACATGGAAGCAATCTTATTTTTGTGACGTATGTATATTTAGTCACAAAGCAAGTATGAGTTATATCACTGGGCTAAAGAATTTTTTTCATTAGTGTTATTTAAAGTAAATGAAAATTATCATATATGCCAGCTTATAAAAATTTTTCTTTTCTATATAATTCTCAAACCGAATAAATACCACTTAAGTAATCTAATTTTTGTGTTTAGTTAGCATACTATGCATGTCCTGTTAATCCTGATTAAATACATAATTAGGTGTATTTAAAGTATTTAATTTAAAGTATTAGTGCTTATTTAGACAATAGTTTTCTTATTAAGGATTATTTTATTTGTTAATCAAATGTCACTTAAAATGTAGAGTGGGTGGGAGAGAGTAATTGTATGATTTACTTGAAAGAAAGCTGTAGACAAAGTAGGTGGCAGAGGGTAAACAAGGAACTGTTTGAATGAAGATCACTACTGTGTGCATGTTTCTAATTTTTTCCATGTGCCTCAAGCAAAGAAATGGAAGGGAAGGGAGAAGATCAAAGGCTGGAGCCCGAGCTCGGTTGGACTTCTCAACAATGCTCAGCTCTGTGCCGGGAATTTTTTAATTCCCCTAATTTTTCTGAAGCAAAGTTTTCACTGTGTAACTGGTGGAAGCCTTTGGTTTAAGTTCCTGTATCTAGAGATAAGGTGATGCATTCCCTGCTGGTGAGGCACAGACACTTCCACCGCGTTTGTCACTGTGCCCTCCCTAAGTGTGGCTGGAGGGAACGTGGACGAGAGAGCTGGTGTTTAACATTGCTCAGGTTTGGGCTCCCTGGCTCTGTGACAGGCTGGTCACACTGCCTGCTCTTGGACAGGCAGTGCTAGGGATACTTACTAGGTAGAAAAGTTATAAAAAGTCTTTTTCCAGAATGTTTGAAGTTTTGAGGCTGAGCACTGTACTGGGTTTTGCAAATACTCTAATTTGTGTTCTTCTGATTGTTTTCAGGTTTAACCATAAGGTAAAATACCAGCTGCATTAAAAATTGTATCAGAATAGATTAAATTGTCAGCAACTTTCCTCAATGAAGAAATATTCCTGTTTAACACGGTCTGTCTCTGACGCCTTTGTTTATGGCAATGTGACAAGCAGCCCTTCCCTTGGCATGGCATTGCTGCTTTCCCTTTCTTTCCTGCACTTCAGACAGTGAGAAAAGTCTCAGCTGACTGGCAGAAGCAGAAGCTGATGAAGTCTCAGCTCCTGTAATTGAAATAAAATGCACAGCAGCGAATGGAGCTGCAGCCACATTCCCCAGCCCCACAGGCTGCCTCTGTGCTCTGGGGATGCTCAGCGCTCCTCTCGCTTCCCAGTGGGATGGTGAAGGGAAGAGATGGGGATGTCTCCTGTCACTTGTTAATTAATGGATTCTCTGCATCATCCGAGAGCTAAACAGCCCACTTCCAAGTCCAGAATTCTCAAATTGCATTTGCAACATGCTGAGACATCTCTCTGGCAGCACATGGGGTCCTGACATCCAGGGGGTTTTGGGACTTCTGAAGCTTCCCCTATCTTCCATTTGTCCTGCGTGGAAAAGGCACGGGGTAATGACAGATGTGAGGATGATATGGCACTGATGCACAGAATTATTCAGAGGTAAAGTTAGTAATTTATTTTGGCTTTAGGAATTCTCTTTGTGGACTGCTTGGTGATCATGGATCTCTTACAAAATCAGAAATATTCATCTAAGTTTATATTTCCTCTGGAAGAAGGTTATAACATTATTGAAATTTGATCTATAACACGTACACTTACTGCTTGTAAATCTGGTAGTTAGCATGTCAAAAACCCTTTTATCAGTTATTTCAAGGTTATAGACAGAACTGAGTGGGGCTCCAATAACATTCTGGGGAGGTTTGTACTGAAATATCTTTCCAAGAAGTATCTGGGCTATCTGCAGGTTGTGTGAAGAATGCCAGGCACTGCACTGTGCCAAAACACGATAATGGACATGCTCCCATGGAGGCTGCTGTGGCAGAGGTTTACAATTTCTTCCTCTGAGGGAAGATAAGCAATCTTAAAGCTCTGTGTTTTGACATGCAGGAGATATGTATTTTTGTGGAAGCGTCATGACAGTTATATATGAAATGTTACTGGTCTGTAAAGGCAGACATGGTAACTCTGAGGTTGTGCATCACTGCTGTCTTGTGTAGAGTAGGTTATTGCCTTCTCTGGGTTGAGAAAAATAGGCATCCTCTAAGTGATATTGCTGGTGTTGTCTTGTGTGACTGCTTCGGCTCATCTGGGGTGGTACAGCCCCTAAATAAATAATTGACATTTAATTTAGACTCTTTTTTGTTAACTGTATTCAAAGCTCATTTTATTGAAGAGATAACCAACTATTAAATAAGTATTTATTTCCCTTTCCCATGGCAAGAATCCTGCCCTGATGCAGAACCAGAGGGAACAGTCCAGCTCATTCTAGATCAGTTTTTTCTGGACTTCTGGTGGCTTCTAATGTACTTCTTCCTGTCTTGGGGTGCTCCAGCTCCTGTGGTCCCCTCCCATTGCAGAAATTCTTCCTGCTGCTTTGAAGTGTTTTCCAAGTACTTTACAGAGATGAAAATTGGGGCAGTATTCACAAAGCTTTTGGCATTGATTGTGTTGTAGGTGTTTGTACTGGTGATGCTCAAAAGTTTCTTAATTGTAATAAACTCATGCCCCTGGACTGCTTCTCCTAATACTCTCAGACAGAATCCATCTTTCTTTCACCCTCTGTTTCTTTGGTCCTTATAGGACTTTGTTTTTTATAGATTAGTAGGATGAATTTATCCATGAAAAATGAGAATGAGTGAAAAATACTAAGGCTTCAAGGTCTTGAAAGCTTTTTTTTTTAATATTCAAAATTAAAAACTGATATTATTATGGTGGTGTGTTGTTGTTGTTACAAGTAGTATTAACCTAAATGGAGGAATGGAGTGAGGAACGTCCAAACCAAAACTGTCTGGCAAGGAGGAAAAACAGCTTCAGGTTCTCATCCTGAAGGATTTAGGGCCTCCTATTTCTTGCACTTGTTGCTACCACCAGGCTGTAACCCCTCCTTCTCCCTCCCACCTCTGAGCCCCTGTCCTAAGGACACTGACATGAGTGCATGAAACATTTCTGTTGTATTACAATGCATTTTTCAATGGAGAAATTTCACTGAAGAATTCTCACAACCACCTTTTGATTTGCACCTTTTTTTTTGTCATGTCTTTACCTATCCCAAAATATTATATGGGCAGGACTTTGGGTCATGACTCCTTGCAGAATTCATATTTAATATTTCCTTAATATAGAATCTAAATTATTTTTGATAATCTACGTAAAGATTATGTATAATACAATTAATTGATATAAGTGGTTTCAATTCTCCTTAATATGACAGATCTCTAGTGTGAAATATTCTTAGTTAATGATCAACATAAAATAGATAGAGTTCATTTTTAATGCAAGTACAAGATTTGAATTAATTTGTAGTTACAGCAGAGTTATTAAACTGTATGATATACACACACATACATTCCCTTCTTTTGTTTTTAAAGCTTTTCACATTGAGCAGATATGATGATGGGGTTGGGAACTTCTTTTCTAAATTCTTTTGCTTTTCCATACTGTGCTACTAACAGACATTTCTTTAGGGTTCCTCTACAATACACTGATACTTCTTTGTGCTAATACTCTTATAACTGGCATGCATTTTGGTTTGCAATGGCACATGTTTCCAGATTGCCATGCTTTAACCCCAGACAGTATCCAAACCCCACACAGGTGCTTGCTCACTGCCCTCTTGATGGGATGGATAAGAGAATCAGAGAAAACTTGTGCACTGAGACCAGTTTAATAATTGAAATAAAATAATGATGATGATGATGATGATGATGACAATAATAATACTAAATTATAATGAAAAGGAAAATAAAAAGAGAGAGGGAAATAAAACCCAAGAAAAACAAGTGATGTTTTTAGAAAACACCTGCTCACCACCCCCCAAGGGATGCCCAGCCTGTTCCTAAGCAGTGGACCCCAGCCAGCTTTCCCCCCAGTTTTTCTGGTGAGCATGATGCCACGTGCTATGGGAGTTCCTTTTGGCCAGCTGGGGTCTGCATTCCCTCCCAGCTTCACCTGCCCTCAACCCCCTTGCTAGCAGGGCAGCACGAGCTGCTGTGCACACTGAAACATCAGCGTGTGGCTACCATTGTTCTCATCCCAAAGCCAAAACACAGCACTCTAACAGCTACTGGGAGGGAAATGAAGCAGGACAGAGTTAGCACAGCAACGAGTGCAGGTAGGAACCATAGGCCCAGATTCCAGCTGCCACAGAAGAACTCCTGGCTCCAGGGCTCCAGTCTGCCTGTGCTCAGTGTGGCTGTGACGGTCCACAGGCAGGGTGAGACCTCGGGCAGAGTGCAGCAGGCACGGCAGGTTTGCACAGACTAATCTACTTTGAGCAGAGTACTAATGCAAGCAAAAGAGAGCACACAAGAGTACTGGTAAGGGATTAGCATAAAACTATGTACATTATCATGGTCTCACTTTCTTAGATTTAGTGTGAGTGATGTTCTTTAATATTGCTATTAAATTTATAGCAGTGAGATAAGCGTCAAATTTTCTTACAATTGCATTAAAGATGGGGAAAAATATTGGGAGAAGTGCCAAATGGAATCTGAATGTTGCTTAAAAGACACGTGGGATGGAAGAAGCAAGTTGCAGGCAACATCTGTTTCTGCTGGACCTTGTCACTTTTCTGTCAGTTGTAACACTGAGTTAATCAGATTCCTTTAAAAACTGTTGTGTTTAAAATGCAGCACAGATCAAAAATAACTATCCAGTGTGCTGGAGTCTGTACATGTTATGGAATCATTTAAAAATGAGAACAGAA
>VXBB01014403.1:218963-247931 GCA_013399915.1 Illadopsis cleaveri
TTATTATTATTTTATTCCTTAAAGAAAGGAAATATCTCCTTGAAACATTTTCCATAGAACAACATGAATTTTTCTGAAAACACTTTGATGGGTAATGTTAGACCTGTGGTACCATAAAATCTTTTTTAATATGAATGGAATCATGACAGTAAGTTAAGACTGAATTTTGGGTTTTTTTCTGGGACACAAATTTCAATGTAGATATAATAGGGAATTTAATAGTTTGCTGTATCTCTCTTCATACTCTCTCTAGAAATTATTATCTGTGTTTATTACTGTAATGTTCAAAAGTACAATAAAATATATCTGGTACTGCTGATGAAAAGCTTAAGTTAATACCTTAAGAAAGTATTTTGGTAAGTACAAGATCTTTGTGCTGCAGTTGCAATTATGCCAATTAATGCTGTGATGTTATTAAATCTCACAAGCTGTAAGGCATCATTATTTGAGTAAGGGACCTCCAAAGACACTCATCACACTAGTGGTGCTGGTAAATCGTGGGCAATATTCTCCTCTTTGAGTCAACACAGACCAACTGTCCCAGTATGGTGCTGGGAGAGGACAGTATTGCTGGGAAAACCATGCTTAGATGTCTGTAAGTCATGAATTTGAGGTCATGATTATTTGCAGTTCACACACCTCATTGCATTATTTTTGCAGGACAGGGGTGTGAATCCTGGTGTGCTGGCTAAACTCCAGTTGGAGCAATTACGTTTTATGCCTGAAATTCCCCTGTAGTTCCAGCTCAATATGTTTTCCATCTTGGTTTGTACTGTTGCTGTGTAGTGTTAAGCAGCTGACATTTTTAACTCTAGGAATTGCTGCATTCTCCATGTGAGTCTTGTCTGTGATCATAGGCCAGCACTTTTCCAAAGACTCGGAGTGAAACCTTTGGTGCAAGGAAAAGTTGNGTCTGCATTCCCTCCCAGCTTCACCTGCCCCCAACCCCCTTGCTAGCAGGGCAGCACGAGCTGCTGTGCACACTGAAACATCAGCGTGTGGCTACCCTTGTTCTCATCCCAAAGCCAAAACACAGCACTCTAACAGCTACTGGGAGGGAAATGAAGCAGGACAGAGTTAGCACAGCAACGAGTGCAGGTAGGAACCATAGGCCCAGATTCCAGCTGCCACAGAAGAACTCCTGGCTCCAGGGCTCCAGTCTGCCTGTGCTTAGTCCACAGGCAGGGTGAGACCTCGGGCAGAGTGCAGCAGGCACGGCAGGTTTGCACAGACTAATCTACTTTGAGCAGAGTACTAATGCAAGCAAAAGAGAGCACACAAGAGTACTGGTAAGGGATTAGCATAAAACTATGTACATTATCATGGTCTCACTTTCTTAGATTTAGTGTGAGTGATGTTCTTTAATATTGCTATTAAATTTATAGCAGTGAGATAAGCGTCAAATTTTCTTACAATTGCATTAAAGATGGGGAAAAATATTGGGAGAAGTGCCAAATGGAATCTGAATGTTGCTTAAAAGACACGTGGGATGGAAGAAGCAAGTTGCAGGCAACATCTGTTTCTGCTGGACCTTGTCACTTTTCTGTCAGTTGTAACACTGAGTTAATCAGATTCCTTTAAAAACTGTTGTGTTTAAAATGCAGCACAGATCAAAAATAACTATCCAGTGTGCTGGAGTCTGTACATGTTATGGAATCATTTAAAAATGAGAACAGAACTTGGTGTAAATGTATTCCCTTGTATTTTCTCCCAGTACAGTGTATTAGTGAGAGCTGGAGGGATTTAAAGTGGTTTTAATCCTCGCTGTTCTTTATCTTCTCACTGTTTTACAGGTCAGTGAGCTGCAACATTTGTGTTGTGTTTAAAAATACATATTTTAAGGTATTGGCTAGATACCAAAATTTGTCCAAAGAATACAATTGAAAAAATTCTTTAGTCATAAATGTCTTGTTTGGTTTATTTAGATCCCCAAAGTATATCAACATAGGAGTGGAATGCCAGTCTGTGTTACTGCAGGGGCTCTTTGTGTTGGGGGAGCTGTGCCAGACCCAGAGCCAAAGCAGCCCAAGGGTTTGGGCCAGTGTCCTCTACCCTGGGTGTATCCTCTTGTTGTCTTGTTGTTTTCTGATGAGACAAGTCACTCATAGGATGTACTGGGGGAGGAACAAGAACCTCTGTCTTCTCTTGAGACAACCAACACATATCCTCTACTATAAATTTCTTAAACATTTTCTGAGAAAAGGGTTTTTTTTTGTAATGGTATATTTTGATTCTTTAATTTCCTAACTTTTTTTAAAACTTATTTTTAAAATAATAATAATAATAANATTATCTGTGTTTATTACTGTAATGTTCAAAAGTACAATAAAATATATCTGGTATTGCTGATGAAAAGCTTAAGTTAATACCTTAAGAAAGTATTTTGGTAAGTACAAGATCTTTGTGCTGCAGTTGCAATTATGCCAATTAATGCTGTGATGTTATTAAATCTCACAAGCTGTAAGGCATCATTATTTGAGTAAGGGACCTCCAAAGACACTCATCACACTTTGCCTAGCGGTGCTGGTAAATCGTGGGCAATATTCTCCTCTTTGAGTCAACACAGACCAACTGTCCCAGTATGGTGCTGGGAGAGGACAGTATTGCTGGGAAAACCATGCTTAGATGTCTGTAAGTCATGAATTTGAGGTCATGATTATTTGCAGTTCACACACCTCATTGCATTATTTTTGCAGGACAGGGGTGTGAATCCTGGTGTGCTGGGTAAACTCCAGTTGGAGCAATTACATTTTATGCCTGAAATTCCCCTGTAGTTCCAGCTCAATATGTTTCCCATCTTGGTTTGTACTGTTGCTGTGTAGTGTTAAGCAGCTGACATTTTTAACTCTAGGAATTGCTGCATTCTCCATGTGAGTCTTGTCTGTGATCATAGGCCAGCACTTTTCCAAAGACTCGGAGTGAAACCTTTGGTGCAAGGAAAAGTTGCTGTTTTTTGTGGAAAAACTCCAGAAGTTTTGTGTGAGTGTGCAATGCGTGAGTTGTGTAACTCTTTGTCCTTGCCCTGGTCCCTGCTGTCCCATTTGGATCTGTAACCCTTATGGGGCATTCCCAACCACCCAAGAGACACGGATGTGGCCCAGAGGAAAGCTTGAGGTAGAGGAATTTTGGTGGCAGCTTTTAAGAGACTCCTTTGGGAAAGTGCAGTATTCCAGGAGCAAGCTAGCAGTGCCAAGCACTGCTGAGGTGTCTCACCATCACACCTGGCCAATTCCCCTGGCTGTGTTTCCATGGGATCCTGTACACCTTGACAGGAGCCAAGTGCCAGGCCCTGGCTGGGTGTGGAGGGCTCAGGGGTGACCCTGGTGCAGATAAAGCTCCACACCACAGAGACAGTGCCAGCCCGTGCCCTTTCCATCAGCTGCAGGAAACCACTGATAGCCAACCCCCATGGCCTGGCTGCCAGGTCTGTGTCACAAAATGCAACCCCCATGGGCCAGCTGGGGCGTCTGTGTGGGGACAAGTGACCCACATGGCCCAGCTGGGGGGTCTGTATGGGGACATATGACCCCATGGCCCAGCTGGGGGGTCTCTGTGGGGACCTGTGACCCACATGGCCCAGCTGGGAGTCTATGTGGGGATGTGTGACCCTGTGGCCCAGCTGGGGGCCTCTGTGGGGATGTGTGACCCCATAGCCCAGCTCGAGGGCCTCTGTGGGGATGTGTGACCCCCACGCACGAAGCTGCAGGCCCAGGCGGTTCCTCGCATGGCAGGTGAGCTCATCGCTCCCCTGGAGCAGCTACAGTGGCACACATGCTGCTGTAAATAGGATTGTCTAGGACTGATCTCTGTTTTCTTTCTTTTTCTTTCCAAAGAAGAGGCCAAGATCAAAAGCCTTTACCCAATCAGTCAGGCTTTAATCAAATGAAGCACTTGAGCACATGCCTTACGTTAAGCACATAAGGATTATTGCTGATTTCGAGGAGATAAACACATCCTAAAGCAGGGACTGGGATCTGGTTCATGGCAACCTCATATCCCCATGTCTATCTGTAACACAGGCTGCTTTACCCTTTCATTTGCTTCAAAGTGAAGTGAACATGCTGTCTGATCCAAAATAAGCAGAGGAAAATATTAAAACACAAAAGACTTGTTGCTTTGAGAGCAGTTTTAATTAAAACACAGGTAAAATTTAAGCCAATAGAAAGGCTCTGTGTGACTTGTGTGGGCTTTGTAATAGGCATCGTATCATGGCATCTGAACAGACCCTTATCTCCTCAGAACTTCTGTGATGAGACAGAATTTGTTTTTTCACTCCTTTCATTTCAATTTGGGAGGCACTTGCAAGGACAATATGCACAGAGGGCTGACACTGTGCACACAAAGAGCGTAACTTCCCCCCTCCCCATCAATGATTAGTTTAAAAATTAACTGGTTTTGAGATCTTTTGCTTAACTGGAATTTAGTATATAACAGGATATGGTGTTTGCATAATATTTATATCGTATTCTATGATCAAAGGTTATTGGTGCATGCAAGACAAATTCAGCAAACTATTTTCAGGTGAATCCTTGTTTCCACTTCTAAGTTTGTACATTATTTTCATTGCTGTTTTTCTGTTAATGACACAACCAGACAATGAATCCCAGCTTTTAAAAGCAGAAATAGCGAGTCTGGGAGAAGTCATGGGGTTAACATCCTAACTTAGAGTCTTGGTCTACCTTTAATTGAAGTGGGTGTCCTCAGCAAGTGGCTTCTCCCATTAGAAATTATTTTCTGCCAGAAATCTATATTCTGTCATACCCAATTATGCACCCTACTAATCAACAGAGAACTTGGTAGCACCCCAACATGGAGAAGTCTGCATCTGTTCTAAATCCTGCCCTTCTAAGCAGGATTATTGCCAAGCACTGTGAAGATTGCTTAGCTGGGTACAAAAGATGCTGTACCCTAGCCAAAAGAGGGAAGTAATTCTGATTTTATTTGAATGAGCTTATTTTATTGGATAGAAAGAAGTAATTGAATTATGTAAAATAAAATAAGGTTCTGTTTTTTTAAGAAAAAAAATCAGCAAATACTATCTCATAAAAATCTCTTGAAGAAACAGAATGCAAGGGTCTTTGGCAGTTCAAATATCTCATATGTTTTTGTGCTTCTCTGAAAGTACTACTAGGTGTATTTTTGACTACAGTAGTAGCCTCCTATCAGCTCATTTATCAAATCTGTCAGGTGTTAAAATGTTTAAGCATATGCTTACTGTTAAGCACTCGAGCATTAAAACCCATCCCAACCAACTGCTTAAAGTGTTCTGTGGGACAATTCTGCCTGGTGCCTGGTCCCTGTGCCAGGAGCACAGGAGTAAATTGTGATTTTGGGGTTCTTTTTGGTGACATGCTCAGTATTTCCATGTTTCTAGGCCACTCTGGAGGCATCAGCTCTGTCTCTAAACTGGAAAAGGTTCTGAGGAGGCCCACAAGACCCCGGATAGCTTCCTGGGTGAAGAAAGATTAAATAGATCATCACTTTTTGGCTTAGAAAAGAGATGGCCATGAGCAGATGAGACAGAGATGTGCAAAATGGAGAGGTGGGAAGGATTGTTCAAGAGCTAGTAGGTGTTGTGTGGAACAGGTAGCAGGTTTAAAATTTAACTTCCTTGTAAGAAAAAAAGCCCTTGGGTTTTTTTCTACCCATCATCACAGAATCTCAGCACACAGAACACTGTGGAGGCCAGAAGTAGGAGTAATTTGACCAGGAATTCAATAATGTGAAGTACACATAGCCCACTGAGTGCAACCAGATATGCAGCAGGTATGACTGCCACACATCACAACCTGTTTGCAGCATGAGGACCTGGCTGGTCTGCAGGTACTCCTCATATGGGGTCTATTCTATAGCCAGGCCCTGCTGCCCTTTTGGAATAATTGCAATGTGGTTTGTTGTGTGTTGGGGTTTTGTTTTGTTTTTTGTTTTTCCTTTCAATAGCTGGATGATATTCAAGGCCATTCTATGTTTATTCTTCCAAAGTGTAGGAAATTTTTTTTTCCCCCCATGAAAATAGCAAAGTATGACTCAATCATCCATTCCTCCTTTCCCAAGTGGTCACAGGACAGTGTTGGGGAGGCTGCTACAAGGTGAGGCTGGTGGAAGCAACATTTAACAACTCAGCTGAGCTGTTACTGTGCAGGCCAAACTACAGCACATTTTATGAAGGTGCCAATTGTCTCTCCCCACTGCACTGCTGCTAACAGCTCTGCTTTGTTTACTGCAGGATGGGAAGCTCTGGAGTATTTTTGAAAATGAGATGTGCTTTCCAAAACAGAGATCCTATAAATGTGGCATCTGCCCAATATACTGTTCCTGTCCCTGATGGTGCCCTGCCAGGGTATATGCACTCCCTCTGTTCACGAGTCCTGTGAAAGGTGGATGGTGCAGCTCACGATGGTTTTGGTTAAGCACTGAGACCACTTAGAACTCCTTTGTGTTTTTACACCACTATTAACAAGTAAGTGGTCTCTAGGCTGGCGCTGGAGCTGGAACAGCTGAGCAGGCACAGGGGAATGGCCCTCCAGAAAAGGTTCAGCAGGGGATGCTGCATGTGCAGCTGGGCAGCAGACCTTACCTGTGCCACAGTTATTCTAAGGCCTGTTCTACTTTTCCCCTTACCATCCTGAAAGGATCAAGCCCAATGGAAATATTTCACATCTGAGATGCAGTTTCTCATTATCGGAACAATTTGCAAAAAAAAAGAAAAAAGAAGTCTCATTCCTAAGGAATAAAAGGATCCAAGTTAGAAAAAGTATAAGTATGCCTCTGCTTGCAACAAAGTCCCTTCAATCTGCATTTAAATAAAGGTATTGACTATGTAAAACACAAGGCTGCCAAGGAAGAACATAAATAGTGTTTGCCAGGCATAGTGTTTGATGTGGGCTTCCACATAAGGTATTGAAGGCACACATCGGTAAATCCTGAACCTGCCAACTCTTTCCTGTGCAGTGTCACTCCAGCCTAGTTAGAGTGTATTTAGAAAGTAGCTAAACACACTTTTGTGGAAATCATTAAATAACACAGCAATTCATACATTTGCAGCAGACAGCTTCTAATGCACATTATTAACTGAAAATAAAATCTCAGCATTTATCTTATATGTTATTTTATCCTTAAAAAAATCAGATGCCCGGTATGACTGAGAATATAATACCCTAAAGTTTAAGACTGGTTTGTAAACACAGTCCCTAGTGTCTACTATTGATCTTTTGCTATTTTAATGCATTTTTACTGACCGACATGTCCTGTGGTAAAGAATATTGCCTAAATTAGTTATCTGATTGGTTCTTTTGATTAATGATGGGACTGTGCTTCATTACACATGACAACATGATCAGAATAATCACTGCAGCCATAGAAGTTGGGACTGGCATTTTTTATTCCTTCATTTTTAAAGTTCATTTATAAAATTATTTAATGTATACGTCCTAAGTTGTAATTTATTTACATGACACTTTTTTCGATGGGAACTGTTGTACTGTGTCACAAATGGCTAAGAAAACAAGGTAAACTAGATGTACAAATCAATGTCTTCTGGCTCAAGGGGAAAAAAACATAATCAAGATTCAAGAGCTGACCTTGTCCAAAGTCCAACTTGTCACACAACAAACAGTGAGGTGCCCAACAAATCACTGGGATCAGCAGGATGTATTCAAAGGAATGTTTAAATGATGTTATTCTTTGCTGAAGTTCTTACCAAAACTTCAGACGTTGTGTGTGTCAGGGTGGAATCAGCCCCGGACCCCCATCTGCAGTATTTTGGTTCTCTGGTTACCCTACAGTGTAACCTGCACCTGAGCGCAGGGTGGGCACACCAAAGTGGGGAAATGCCTCCCCAGCACCTGCTGAGATTCCAGCAGATGCAGCACAGCATTTCTGACATCCCTTCCTGGATGGGGCCATTCCAAAGCAATTGACCTGCAAAGCCACACGAGGCTGCAAATGGGTCTGCAGGGTGAAAAGGTTTCTCCATTAAACCCCAGAGCCAATCTGAGCAAAAAACTGACAACCTGCAATTGTGCACCCTTAAATTCTGCAAAATTAAACTGTGCTTTGTGTAGAGACCACGACCAGATGTGCTGCTCAGCATCATCTTATCCCTGTGCTATCTGCCATGGTTTATAGCACCTCCACATGCATTGAGGTTCTTGATTGCTTTTTAGTAGGTCATTCTGGGATTGATCTGTTTGAATTTATAAGGACATGCATGCCACCTTATGTCATGTTGATGAATGATTCAAAATTTTAAATGGCAATTCAACATTTAATGTTTTGAAAAATGTTTAAATGGTGTCATGCACAGAATAAATGGCAGCTTTCATTTTCTTTCTTCAAAATTCCCTGCCAGCCTGTTTACACGATGTTGACAGACATTTTAGCGTTTGCCAGAGAAATAATGTGAAGGGTTGGATACTTGCCATAAAATGGTTTCCTCTCTATGGCAAGTGTGGAAACAAATGTATGCATGCACAGTACATACAGACACATATATTTTTAACATATTTCCAAACCAAAAAAAAAGGTTGTTTGCTGTTACAACTACAGAAATGTATCTTCAAGCAAGACTAACCCCAAAAGAGGTAGGAATTCAGAGTTGGTAGGAGCCAGAGCATGACTGGCTCCTGACTGAGTCCAGCTCACTGTGTACAATGTGACACATCCACTGCAAAGCTCAGGAAGGTCTTTGCTGGTCAGCAGCTCAACAACTTGAATTTCATCCCCAAATATTGTTAAATTTTGATGCAACAACTAAAGAGTGCATTTGTAACCTGGATACTTCCTATGCAGATATACTCATCTTCTAACTGTCCTATCTTTATTATGCTTTGTCTCACTCTAAGATTTTATTGTACTGGCTCCATATAACACATTATCAGCATATAAAAATAAATGTCTATCCAGATTTAGGGCCCAATCCTTTACATACAAATGCCCTTCAAATGGATCTCAGCATTACTGCATAGATTTTCCTTCTGATATTGCAAGGGGAAAGTTGATCTTTGTTGTGTGCAGTAAATCTGAAATTTTAATATGCCAATAATTCCATTTCCATGGAATAACTATGGATCTAGGATGTTGCACTGAATCCATTTTAGCTTGTCTTTAGATGGTCATTTTGTGACTAACATTTGATAACTGTGGTGGCATACGAAGTTTTTGTTTCCTGGGAAGAGATTGCTATTGTATGAAATATGTTTAACCACGGTTAGACACCCTTTGACTTCTCATATAACTGGTTCCAGATGTATAAAGGCTGCTTGGTGTTACCTTTGCATGTAGGTGACTGAAACATTAATGTTTCTTTTATGAAAGCAATTCTGAATGATGGATTGATACACAGAGTTTATGATTCTTGTACTCCAGGATAGTTTTGTTACCAGCACATTAGGAATTGTTACCAGTCAATGAAATGTCAGCATTTCAGGGTCTTCTGAATCAGGGCCTATCTCAAAAGCAGTTGCAAACTACTGCATGGGTCACTGAGCTTTATTATTAGAGGTATATGAAATATTAGAGGACATTGAAGGTTTCACACTGTACTTAAAAAGTAAATTTTTAATTGGCAGATGCACAAACAGAAGAGAACTTTTTTTTTCTCTTGGAATTGATGAATATGTTATGTGTAGAGCATGGACCTTTACTTCCAGCTAAGGAATTGATGCATTTATATATCCAGAAGTTGTTGTCCATCAATACAAGCAGATAATTGTTCACCCTAGTCAAATCTCTGTGTGTCTATGTGTGTGCTACTTAAAAGTTTACCAACTGACACAGTACTTTTAGGAGCTTGTTGTATGGCAATGCAACTTTTTATGCATTATAGGATTAGAGCATGTGAAATTGATGTTGGACATGCAAGTTTTATGTTAATCTGATTAAATGAATGGAGAATTGCCCAATGCAACCAATTGAAATATTCAAAAACTTTGTGTTGAACTTGAAGGAAATTATCACCTTGAGACTGCCAAACCCGTGAAACAACTTTGCATTTGCAATAATATTTGCCTATTTAGCATTAAAACCATATATATATAGTGTTACTGTAATGAATTAAGATTAGTCCATCAAGGAGAGGCTTGTTAGAACTGGAAATGCAACAGTCACCACTACCTAGGTATGTTAAATATTGGATGAAGTGTCTTAGAGTGGTTTTACTCATATTGCATGTTTTCTTACAAAAAGAAATGCAAAGGCATTTATATTATTTTATCACTTTATTATTTGTTTATTTTCCCTAAAAATAAAATGACTTGATTTAAGTGTGTGATGCCATTTACTTGAATTTTAAAGCCTCGCATAAGATTATACAGCAGATTGAAATGCATACTTATGTCTCTTTCTTTCATTGGACAGCTATGCTAAAGCAAATAAAATCAAACACATACATTCCCTCTCAGTGGTTTACAAACTGTAAGTGATGGGAGGAAAAACATGCAGCCATTCCACTGAATTCTATTATTGACAACAGCAGAAGTAAAAAAATTAGAAAACAAATCCCTTTTTAAATAAAATGAAGTAAAAGACCTACATTGCTTGGAGGAAATGCTAATTGAAAATACCTTGCTAATGCTAGCTAGTCACAGGAAGGAAACATTAAGTTATTATTTTTAATAATGTTTACAAGTATATCCAGCCATTTCCAGCCAGTGAAAAATGTTAGCCTTGGTAAAATGTGGCAGTGCTACTTTTCACTGGTGATGCTGCTCATCTTCTCTCTGATAGCAATCATTAATTTTATTTTTTAACCCAGTCTTCAAATGAAGACAGATGAGCAGGAGAGTTTTAAATGCAAGCTGCTTATGTTCAGAAAAATGGCTGTGAGATTACAGATCACTGTGCCTGAGCTGAGTCCAGCAACTGTTTGGAAAGGGGGAGAAAAAACAAACAAGCATTAGGTGAGCAACAAACAGGCAGAGCCTGAGTGTGTTTGTATGTGTGTGTGTGTGTGTTTATAAAGGGTGTGTGCCCCTTGCCTGTGTTTTGGGATGTGAGGGAACCACAGGGAGGGAGAGGTAAAAAAGAGTCCTGCACAATGGTACAGCAATCCTATTCATTTCCTAATTGCTATGGAGACCCACAGATATGAATATTGCTAATTGCTCTTGATAATTTTAATGCTACGTTTTAACATCTATTTTTTATTAGTAGCAGCAGGATTGTTAGAGACCAGAGTGTGTAACACATCACATTGCTGGTAACATCATCCTGCAGCCTTTTATTTGTCCTTTTAGCATCACCAGTGTTGTCTTTTTAGTCAAGTGTCAATGAGGACAAGGTAGTTTCTACATCTTTTAAGCTGTGATTTTTACTATCTGACAGCTTTACCTCAGTTATTTCTTACCACAGACACACAGGATTTGCCCTCATGCTCCCAATGCTCACAAGACTGAAGTGTTTAGACTTGGTCCTGACACAGTGACCTCAGGACTGGTTATTTGGGTCCGCCTTGTTGTACTTTTGGAAAGGAAGATGTGACTTGGGCAGAGCATTCATAACAACAAGAGGTAGTTAAAAGTCTCTTCATTTGGTGCAGTAGAGAGTTGATTGTGTCCCACACTGTCACTGCATTGCCTTGGACAGACCTCCCAAACACCCTCCTCTCTGTATCCCCACAGGTGACCAAATGCCACCACCAGGAGTGGAATGTCCCTGTGTTACTCATGAGAGAACTCATCTGTCTCGTTGAAGGGAGATTCTTAAAATAAAAGTCCAAAACTGATTAGATCAAGCCAGAACTTTCCTGTGAAAGAATGGAAGGGCAGATCTGGGACTTTAACTCAGCTCAGGTGTAGGAGTCTGGTACCCGCAGTCAGGGAGAGCAGTCCCTGTAGCTCCTCTAATGTGCAATTTTTGATCAGATCTTGTAAGGAGCTCTTCTGGCTCAGAGTTTGAGCAAAGACAGCATTGAACATGCCTCCCCTACACTTCAGGGTTTTCTGCCAGCCCAACTGCTCCTGGGGAGTGACCTTGTCTCTAGGAATTAGGCCTTTCGTTACAGTCCCTTGTAAGGAGTTGAGAGAGGATTAATTGGTTTGCTCACTGCAGTTTCTGGAAGTATCTCACATTTTTCAGTGGAAGATGACTCTGGAAGTACTTTCCTACAGTGAAACAAATCCCTGCCAAAATAAAATGATGAATCCTGAATATTACTGGCAGCATTTCATGCCAATTTTTGAACAGTTCGTTTCTATCTGCACCTCCGTTACACACGTTCGGTGAGTTTAATGCCCAGCTGTCAGTGTTTTCCTCCTGAGCTGACCATAAGTGTGGGGAGCACAGGTGCAGGTGTCCTGAGCTCCCCCAGGCCTCACATGGGAGGCATGAACTGGGCTCAGTAGAAGCCTACCACCCTGAGTCTGCATCTAAGACTGAGGATGGCTCCTGTGAGAAAATGCTTATAGGGTGAAGTAACATTTCACAGCAAAGGTGAAATGTTACTAAAGAATTTTTTTTCCCCTCTACAGTCACAGCACTTGTTAACTGGGAGATCACTAAAAAATTCTTCAAGGGAGAAGATTTTTTTCAAGAGTTAACAGAATAGCCTCATCCTTGTGGTGGGATAACCTCCCCATGCTCACCTGGTAGAGGTTGAGCAGACACCCTGCTGACCCAGGTGAGGTTTGGTTGTCCTGATATTCAAGGTGGGAGATGTTTTGTCCTCAGCAGTGAGGAGGAAAGGGGTTGCTGCCCTTCCTGGGGCCAGCAGCAGCCACAGGAATTGTTCTGGTGCTTGCCCTTGAAAGGCTGCCACACCTGAGAGATGCTTGGAAGCTTTCAGGATCTTTACTATAGGAGTGAATCAAATAACACGTGGATATTTAACTCTTGTTCTAACTCTCTTTCCACACTTAGCTGAAGGGGTTGTTTGATGCAAAAGCACCTTCTGGATGATGGCAGGTCCTGAGTGGTGACGGTGGCTCTCTTGCTTTTCTCACAAGGTGAATGCAGAGGTAGAGAGAAAGTTGGAGAGTGGTGGGAGGTGTGCTGAGAGCTAACAAAGGCCTTCAAAGTAAGAGTGATGTTAGAGGGTGTCAGGAGGCAGAAGGTGCCAGCTGCCTGACAAAAGAAATATCATTACTCACTATTAAAGAACACTCCAGATGCTTGATATAGTCATGGGTGTTCTTCTGAAATTTTTTTTAGCAAAGCTCCTAGCCTGCCTACAATATTGTTTTCTGGAGTCCAGGCCAAAATCTGTGAGCTTTTGTTCAAGCAAATAGACTATGAATCTCATGAGTAAGAACCAGTCTTACTGTCTAATGCTGCAGAGTGGTGAAAGCCTCTTCAAAAATACTAAAATCCTCTTCACACTGTCTTATTCCTCCGGGACATCATTACTAAAAGGGACAGATTGTGCAGATCCTCTCTCAGCAGTCCAGGGTGGGATGAACATTTGCTCTAGGCACTATCCAGTGTTTCTGCATCATAGATCTCTCTCCATCTCCACTCTCTTCCATGCCTTTATAACGAGCTAATGGACAACTGTTACTCATGCCTAGAGATGTGTCTGTATCAAGAAAAATGAAAGCATGAAAAAGTTCATCTGTTAACTTTCATTGGCAGAAATGTTATAGGGGATTGTACTCAAACTGCAGGACTCTTCCCAGACATCACAAGCACAGGGGTGATTGAAACAGAAGAGAAAAAAAAAAAATGGTGTTAAAACAGAACTGCTGAAATTAAACAGGTTGGAAGTTGTCTGGCAGCTCCAAATACAGCAGAGAAGTATAGCCCTAGAGTGCAGCAAATTTAATCTTTGAACAGGTTTATAGTTTTATCAGGTTTTTGTTTAAGAAAGGTTTCATTATATATAACATTGAAATAAATTTTTTCATAGCAGATTTATTCAACAGGTTTATCCTTTTAACAGCCCTCATTGTATTTCAGCAGTTGGTGCGTGGGGTCTTATACATCAAGCAAGTTTATTACTTTATCAAGTATGAATTTTAAGAAGTTTTCCTAATAATAGAAGATGTGTGGAGATTTATAGGCAGCACATTGTTCTATTCAGTGTTTGAGCTGTTTTACCTAATGTAAGCTACATCGTAGCTACATGACAATGCTGCTCCAAATGGTGGTAATTGTGCTGTAACTCATACTATCTTCCCACCACTGTAATAGATCTCACTTTGCTGTCCCAGTGTTTTAAAAACCCTTAAAAGTCCAAGTACAACTACCCTGACTAAATTGTCTCTGTAAATTAGAAGAACAAAGTGAGGTAAAAAGCAGTATTGACATTAGTAAGTAAAAGGATTGTACTGAGCTGTTTTGATAAAAATTCAGTACTTCTGGACTGCAGGAATTACACATCCTCCAAAATGGGATGGAGAACTTGCTTTGGCATTTGCGATAGGGAGCTAGCAGTGTTTGGTGTCATCATAAATTTTTGATCCAAGGGTTTTCTTCCAAAAATATCCATTACTGATTATTCAATCCGGAAATCAGTTTTGGAAGTTATGTCTTCCAGAGGGAATGGCATGAAAATTCAGGCAGCTGTCCCTGATTTGTGGCTTTTGCTAAGGAAAGTAATTAAAGAATACTTGGGGTTTATGGCTTTTTTTAGGATTGTTTTAATCTTTCTGCTTCTGCTTGGAAGGAGAAAAGTAATATTAAAAAAAAAATCCTTTGAGATGTAAAGTCAGTTCCCTATAAATGTTATTATTATTTTTGTACTTTTACAGCATGCAATTCAAATCAAGCTGTATCTCACTGATTTGTTCTAATGACAAAAGAAAGATCTATTGCAAATTTCTTCATGTTGTGAAGTAGCAATTAATTTGTAGAGCTGGTTCAGTGTTTGCTGATGAAATGTTTTCGCATTGGAAAGTGCGGATTCATCAAAAACTAGCCTGTTTAGAGATAAAAGTTAATTTAAATTTATTTGTCTCAGAAATATTGGAGAAAATCTGAAATTTGGTTGAATGACAACCTGTATGTCTGTAGCTTAAGTTAAAAGGATTTTTAGAAACCTAAAATAATTTCAACAGAAATTAAGTGCTTCAAAATGAATAGATGATTTGTTTTGTACTGGGTCATTTTTCTTTTTATTTCACACTTTGATTCATAAATACATTTAAGAGTTTGGGTTTTCATCATGACTTTGAACAAGACATTTCTTGTACCTCACATTTTACAGATGAGAGAAGTTTTCCTTCCAGCACTTCAGGAGCAAAAGTATAAAAAGAGTATTCCAATGCAAAATACACTGCAGATTTACATCATGGTGCAAATAATCTGCAAATTTAATCCTTGCCTCTACCAGGTCCTATTTTCCTGACACCTTTGCTCACATGAGGAGTTTTGACATAAGGAAAGCCATTTGTGGTTATGGGATACATCCAGTAATTTGTGCTCCATTGGCATGTTTACTTCTGAATATATTGTCTTGCTGCTCTCATATTAAAACTTTTCTGATCAGTGGGATGCTGCCATCTAAAATGTGAAAATTACTGGACTTGTTTATTTGAGAGAGGAACATTAGCCATGTCCTAGTTTAGATATGGCTATATTTGTACTTATAAAACCCTCCTTGTGAACAGGAATTAGTACAATGTGATAGCTCTAATAAAATAGGTGCACTTCTATGCAGTAGTCACATAGCTCTTTTCATGGTTCTAGTATAGGAGTTCTTACTTTTAAAGACTAATTTGATTGACATCTACTTGATATTCTGTGATGACTTTGACATATAGTATATCTGGTTGACAGGTGCGTTGGGTGTACTCTACAGATATAGATAGACTTAAAAATGTATTTTCTAGAGGTAATTGTATGGTTTAGGTAAAATCTGCAGTTCCTCCCAATGTAACTGTTATAACTGGCAGCTCTCAGCTCATGAAATATTCTAGTTTAAGACCACTTTTAAAAAGAGACTGGCACTTTGGATGAACAGATAAGTTCAGTGAAAGTTTTGTCATTGCCTCTGGTGTGGCCAGGAGCTGTGGCAGATCTTCTGCTTCGACAGGACTTGGGTAGACAGGGAATGGCACTTTACCTTGCTCCTGCTTCCCAAAAATTCCTGGGCTGTGCCCTTTCCTCCTTCCCCTCCCAACTGTGTGTAGCTTGTCTTTATACCACTCCCAGTGGGACAAAACCACCTTTTGTTTATGTCAACTTGATTCCACTGGCATAACCGGGGTTATTTTTCACTTCAAACACATAAGTTGGTGCAATACATAGGTCAAATTTCTGTAGCATCTTTGGTCAAGGGGTGGGAGGAAGATGTTAAGTATTTGCCTGTTAAGTATTTTTTCTGAATGATGAGGCTCTTGGAGCCAGGAGTTTGATATTTGTTATGAACATTTGTTTCACACTTCAAGAAAGGCCTGGGTACATTCATATTAAATTGTGGGCTTTTTTTCCTAAATCTCCTGCCTTTAATAAGCAGGTTTGAGGATGACAAGCACTGTCCTTCATTTATAAGACTGCTGACAATCCACCTCTGCTGAGTTCCAGGGTGGTGTTGATGGTGCCTTTCTGCTTGCATTGTTTCCTACTGATGGGTGTTCTTGCTCTTCCTGAATCATCATAACTGCTGGTGCCTTCCTTGAACGTTTTGATGTATCTAACATAGTTGAAGGTCTGGCACAGTGGCTCTGCCACGTGACGTGCTGTGGTGCAAAGTTCCAGCAGCACTGGCACCAGCCAGGCACTGTCTCTGCTCTGTTCCTGCATAATCTTCCTTCTCCCACACTTCTAAATTGCTGTATGGAGATGATCCATTAAGAATCCCAATAAAGCTTGAACGTTTGAATAACCTTTGAAATTATTGACAAACTGGCCCCAACGGACTGCCTAGGAGCCTAATGTAGAAGAAAGAGATCAATGACAATGCTGCAGAGACAGGATCCAGGCTGCCCAAACGGGGGGATATGTTATATGATTTTTGCATGCTGCCACTGGAGCACAAACATAGCAGGGATGAGGAACTCTTTGAGTAGACCTGCTTTTCTTCTCATTTCCCTTTGGCTGGTTGACTTCACCAGGTGCCTTCTCACAACAGGGCCTGTGTTCATCAGGAACTTTGGAAGAAGTGACAAGGTGAAGCCACCAAGGGCTATAAGCCAGTGAGGACTTAACATAAGCTTGAGGCTTATGTTGTGTGAACCTGGAAACTCCAGTGCACCTTCTCATCTCTGCAATTCCACCCACCACGTAAGGAATTCACTCCAAATCCTGGTGTGATCCCTGCTGCCATCGCATAGAAGCATCTATAATCTAAAACATCAATTCAGCCACAAACGAGCCTCAAATTATTTCCAGTTTTCAACTGGGGAAGAACTAGTTTGTCCAGAATCTCAAAAGAAATCTGTTTTATAACCCAAGTCACCATTGTTTGAGTCAAGTTCAATGTTACTTTTCTTCCTTCCATTCTCATGAGAACTGAGATCCTTGGGTTTAACCATTTCCATAGGAGTCCTGGCTGTGGGTTAGGGTTGGCACAAGGGCCATGTTTATGCTTTTCCCTGGCTCTGATTTTTCTGGGCTACCCTGGAGGTTTGAAGTCAATATGCACACACTTGAAAGGTAGGTAACAAAGTTAATTTATTAATGGCTGTTCCTACTGTATAGGATAAGCACTATTTAGCAGAGTTTATCCATAAAGCTTAGATGTTTGGTGGACTGATGCTCCTTTACCCCCCTTTTTTTCTTTTACCAGATAAATGTGTCCCACCCAGGCCTGTTTGGCACAATAGTGACCTCTAAAGGCTCGTTAGATTAATGGTGTCTCCAGAGTTGTCTGGCTTTAATTCTTATTTAGAGGTAGATGTGTGGCTCTGTATCAGGTTTTACCCCCTTCATGCTGAGCACATCTTTAGAAAGGTCAGCTCTTGGTAGGATCTGAAAGCCTTCTCCTTTTCCCTTGTGCTGTATAAAGGCACCTGACCTTTCAGTGATCCTAATTTCTCTTCTTTTCCTCTTCCCTCCACCCTCCCTCCAGCCTATTATTTATTGAAGTGGAAAGGACTTTTTCCCCACCTATTTTTTTCCCTCCAAATACTTTCTAAAATAAATGACCAAAACCAGTGATGACACAAGTTAAAATCCAGGCCACCTTGATATTTCACCAGGAACCTGCTCTTTTCAGGGCAATCCCATTATGCAAAATTTGGAGCTGTGGATATGGTTGTGCTCTGTCTTGCACTGGGAGACCCTGTGTTATTTTTAGTAGATGAGTGCATTTAAATGCAAGATGTGTATGTTTGGGGGCTTTTCACTTTAAAATGTATTTCCCACTAATATCACAAAACTGGTGTTTGATTGGGCTGGTTAAAGATGGGAAGAAGAAGAAGGAATAAAGCCCAGGGGAAGAGGCAAGAGAGGATAATGGGTTAGTGAGGGCTGAAATAAAGCAGGGGAAGTAGAGTGTAAATATGAGCAAAGGGGCAAAGTGAGAAGGGGGGACAGTGAAGGCCTAGGGGAAATGGGAAAGCCTTGAGTAATTGCAGGATTTTAAAGACAGCTGCAATGGGCAGGAGGCAAAAGTTGAAGCAAAACCTGTGATCCTAGTTAGACACCTTAATTATCACTGCAGCTTTGCAGCTGTGGGATGTACATGTCTCCTGTTCAATTGACTTGCTGTCCCTTTCCCCAAACCACTTTGCCTCTGTTTCTGAAGGGGAAGTTTTCTACTTTAACAGTTGTAATTTTTTTTTAATTGAAAAGTGACATGGTTTTGGAAAACTTGTTTTCTGTCAGCAAGAAGCTGGTTAGCTCTTTGGTTGGTTCCACTTCCCTGGGAATTATCACTAATTGATTTTTTTGTTCAAATCACTGCACTCCAGGGGCTTGTCTTTCTTGCCAAAATAAGATTAAAACCAACTGCAGTTGGAGGTGGTATCCCCACCTGGGCTGCTCAATTTTTAGACTTCTATCATGAACATCTTTGCCCTTTTTGTATGGTCCTGATGCCATTCTTGGGAGTTTTTCTCCCAAAGGGTTGGTCTCTCCCACTCAGCTGGGGATTTCCTGCTTGTTTTTCTATGGAGCTGGGTTCATCTGGGATTAATAAAAAGGTCTTTTAATTCAGTTTGGTCAACTCCAGCTCAGAATGATTGAGAGAAGCACATTATAGATAAAATTATTTTGTTTTGGACCTCACAGGAGCACCCTTTTGCCCAGGTTTGGGACTCAGAACAATGAGATTTTTCTGGAGATTTATCATGTGCCTGGTGACAAGGAGCTGGAAAATTATCCAATATTACTCAAAAGGAGTGCACAATGCATGCAAAGCTGTTCAGAAACAATATTAGCCAGACTCATTATTAAAAACCTTCTAGAATTCAAAGTGTGACTGTAGACAAAAACTTAGCTTGAGGGGATGGGAAGGAAATGAAACACCCTGTGCTTTAAGGACTCATACAAAAATGTTGTGAAGGAGAACTAGCTCCAGTTTACAGGAATAAAACCAACAGCTGAGGGATCTGAGGAAGACAATGCTGTTCAAATTGCTAAGCAAAGCACATCTGGGCCTGAGGAGTGGGTTCACCTCCTGGCCATTCCCAGAGAGAAGCACAAACCCCCCAGGAGCATCGAGAGTCCCTCTGTGGTGGCAGCTGTGTGTGCAGCCAAATGCAGGGTGAGCGCAGGTGAAGCTGGCACAGGCCAGCCTGGAGTGAAGTTGTGGGGCTGTCCCTGCCTGAGGGCTCAGGAGCTGTCGGCTTTGCCTCTGCTTGATTAGCACTCCCTGTGACCAGGGGCACTTCGGATGTACCTCACTCTGTTTATGTTTTTGGTTCTTATAATGAAAATGAGATCCCTGGTGTAGCCCTCTGCCATTTTGCACGTCAAGCTGAAAGTATATATGCTCGTTGTGGGTATTAGTGTCTCAGCTTAATGACAGAAGCCTCGGACAAATAAATCCGTGTGCCATGGAGGATTTTCCTAATGAAACTCAAGTACAATACTGTTTACATAATGTCCTTTAGACTCTATTCAAAACAGCAAATGCTGGACGTCGCTGTTATCCACCGACACCAGCTAATACAGGCAGAAATGAAAATGTAATGCAAAGTGGCAGCTCCTTTTAACTTTTCTCCAAGTCTCTCTGTAGTGGCTCTGAGCATCCCCTCTGAACTTTTCTCCTCTGGGTACCGGGGTTTTTTATATGTTGGTTTTTTGTTGGCCTTTTTTTTTTTTTTCCCTTTAATATATTGACATTCCAGCCCTTGGAACAAGGTCTTCACTCCTTTTCTCATTTCAAGATCTTGTTTTGGGAGAGCTCTAACACCTGTCCACTGATCGCCTGCCAGTCTGCATCTGTGCCCAGCTGACAGAGCTGTCTGCTTTGACTAATGATGTGATTGATGGACAAAATAAGGAAGAACACACAAAAAAACATTTCTGTCTGGTCTGGTGTGTCAGCAAGCCTTCATCAAGTGGCTGCTGAAGGTATATTTTGCTGCATGCCTCATTACACAGTAATGGCATTCCCAGGCAAAGCTGTTTCTTTTCATGACACAAGACAGCAGGCAGCTTTATGGACTCTGGGCCTATCGAGCCTGGAGGAGAGAAGCACTAAAGAGTGGTCATTTCCAAAAGTGCCTCAAGTTGCTTTTTTGTTGTCATGAATTTAATATGAATCAACACAATATGAAATGAGCATGAGGAATTTTAGTGACTAGTCATTTTTTAAGACTGCTGTCTAAACAGCCATCAAGGAAAAAAAACCCAAACATTTTCTTCTACCAAACCTGTTGCAAAAAGAAGTCATCTGTCAATTTTATTACATTAAAAAAGTACACAGAGGTGTATAGTCCAAACAAATGTGTGCTTCAGTACTAAGTATGTGGAAAACAACACACATGTAAGGTAAAAAAATAAAGGCAAGTGAATGGTGTATTTAATAACTAAGGTTTAAATGGCTCTGTGTTCGAAGAAGGCTCTTGTGCAGTTCATATATCACGTTAGGGACTGCCTGCTTCAGGAAACACAACAATTAAGTGACAGTCATTAGGCAACAGGGCATGGGGCTGTGCTAGGGTGGCCACAAAACCCCCAGCACACCTTTCACTGCAGGGAGGAGCAGGGCTGATCCAAGGAGAGAGGGAGAAAGGTGGGAGGTTCCTCCCCTGCATACAGCATCAGCCTCCATTTTCCTCCTCTGCTCAAAGTCGTGCCATTCCATCTATCCTCCATCCTTCCCACAGCTTCTTTTCACTCAGTGTCTCCCTTCCTCTTACTTCCCATGGAGTTTTTGCATTTTGAAATACTTAATTTCATCCACGAAAAGAACAAGAAAATTAGTTATGCTCGTTCACAAAAAAAAATTTGGATGGTTTTCCTGTTCCTAATACAAGAGGTCTTTTACCATGGGCTATTTGGGATAATTTGTGAATTTAATGAGTTGTGATTAGTTAAGAAATTGTTCTTCATGTAATAAATACTACACACTAAATTAAAAAATGTACATGAGTTCTTTATACCCACTTAAAGAAAGAAAAACATCAATGTAAATTCTTGTTATGACAAATGTAAAAGATAATCTTTTAAAGTGCATTTAATTTACTGTAATAGTAAGAACCACTTTATCGATGCCTAAGAGTACAGAAAAAATGAATACAGGATAATTCAAAGCAAATAAATAGCATGATTAAATTCAGTATGGCATTTACTTACAGACACAATTATGTTACCCTTACATACCAGTTGAAAGACTAATAACAGAATACCATTTTTGATTCAAGAATAAAAGGCTTCTGCATAGATGTGAATAACTAGGCAGGCTGTTAACCTGCTTTCTCTAGTCTTGGTGCTAAATAAGGCAAATCCAGGCTCAAGGGAAGAAGAAATTCTGTTGATTGAAAAGTTTAAACAAAGCAATTATTCTATCAAGTGCAGTAGGGGAGCTAAGTACTACGAAATATCAAACACCTGCAGGTTTCCAAGAAGTTCTCTGCTGAAAAGCAGAAGCAGCTGGGTGGAGGAGAGGCCATTTTATCAGTAACCAATGGGTTTCTGTGCTCCACTGACCTTGAAGTCAATACCAGTGCCAAGAGCTCACTGTCTGCTGTTTCTTCTTGCATTATTGGTTTGAGAACCATAAAAATGTCAGAGATTTACTATAAATCACAATTCAGTGGGGTTTTGTTGTCTTGGTTCATTTTTTTTTGCTTTAGCTGAGCCTGACCATATTCATTTGTGAATTGAGGGCAGGTAGTTAGCAGAATGTGTCTCGTTGCCTTTTCCAGGGAGCTTTGCTGTATCTCTAACAGGGCGTTTTGTGTTTCTGTGCTAATTTGGCAAGGCTGGTGGGTGGGGCTGGGTGGGGGCAGCTGGTAGGAGCCGTGGTGTGAGCCCAGACAGGACAAATGACTATTTTCTTAGCTCCCTTGTTGCTTTTTTTTTAATCACTAGGATTCAGTTTCTGCTTTGGTAAGGTAGACATTCCATTTTTTTGGCCTGTTTTCCCTGAAGTTGTTGTATGTGTCAAATTTGTCATGGTTTAATGGCTTACTGTATTTCCCTGCACTGGAACCACTAAACACATTTTCATTTAAGTTGGGATCTTTAAAGAATGATCATCTTATCCATCTGTTCAGAAAGCACGAAGACACAAATCTGGGTCAGAAAAGAGACTTGGAAAAATCCTCTGTACTCAATCAGTTTCTGGCAAGTGAATTTGTCTCATGACTTCAGGAGCTGGTGGAAAAAGAGAGAATTTAGCTGCAAAAATATTGTTATCAGCTCTTTGCTTGGAGCCATGGCAAACAGGTTTCCAGTTTTGTAGATGGTAGCAGAGAAACTCAGAAGGATATTTAACCTTAGGTTATTTTCTTTAATCTTAGAAGAACCAGCCACCCGTTAACATGCCTATATATATATTTATATATAGGAACATACAATCTTTTCTTTCCTAATCAGGTTTGTGTATCTCCCTTGATTGATTTTTCTTTTTCCTAAATCTTTAATAATTTTTCTTCATGGTTTCTGCATCTTGTCCAGCCTTTTCTTTCTGTTCTCTGTACATGATACAGTAGTTAAAGCCTATGGCTCTAGAAGAAATCTGCTTATTTCTTCATTGTTTCTGACAAGGGGGGAAAAAGCCTCTGAAGATCAGATGGCTTAATGAAGTGTCATTTGGATTGCAGGATGGGGGGGCAGGGAGTACATTGGAGGTATTGGAACTATTTTATGAGAATGTATTTGTGCAAGGCTCATCCGTACACAAAGAAAAACAGGTTTTGTCCTTGCCTGCTTTTTGAACCCGGGTCCTGGGAGGGGAATCCATAGTTCATTGAATGTTTGAACTACAGATTCAACGTTTTCTAGAATGAGCACCTTACTCCAATGAAGTTCCTAGTGATTGAAATGGGGATTTGACATGTACAAGGCTTTTGAGCGGTGTTTTGCTGGCCTGTGCTGCTGAGGTTGAGTTGTGCTCCTTGCTCCTACCAGAATCACCAGGCACCTATGAACCCACCCCAGAACACCTGACCCAATTGGGAAAAGCTTTTGGTTCTGCAAAGCTGGTATTCATGTTTCCAATGTTTGGTTCTGTGTGAGGTCCTCTCAATTGTTATTTATCAATATTGGTTATTGAAATTATTTGTACATGTTAATTAGCACAAAGGAGATGGATTGAAAAGACAAGGGCCATGTGCAATTCCTGCTGGGGAAGGGAGTGGGGTGGTCCTGCACAACCAGGAAGGAGCTGTGCTTTGGTGGTAGTGAGGAGCTCTGCTTCCTTTGAAGAGATGGCACACGAGGTCCTGGGGAGGCATTTGACTCAGGCCACGCTTCCCCCACTCCTTTCTCCCTGCTCACTTGGGGTGTGATCCTGCAGTAGCCTCTCTGAAACACAGAGCAAAGCATTTTCTGGGAACCTCCAACCCTGCCTTTGCATGGCAGACAATGGTGGCAGCAAGGCTGGCACACGCAGCAGTGGTGACGGTCCTGTTCTGGGAAAAAGCCACAAAAAAAAAAAAAATTCAATAAGCCATGGATTGCAGGACTAGAATGCTGCAGACATGTCAAAGCCTGGAAAGTTTAATGGAAAATCTTACATTCTTGTTGATTATTAACATGAGGACATTTTTCCACTTAAAAAGGAGAAAAACTAATTATTAGTTCTTGAGTGCTCTGTGACCACTGATCTTTATAGAGTGCTATGATGACTGGAGCTGTGTGAATAACTGATGTTTCCGTTCCTTGGCAATACTAAATGTGGATAAATAGTTCAGTCAAATGATTTTTTTTTTTTCTTCCGCTTCTTGACTGTTGACTTTTATTTCTTTTTGTAGCTTTCAAAACAGAATGGAAGAAAATGTCAAAGAAAACTTAAGTTTAAATGCTTCAGTATTCTCAGATTTTTATTTTTTACTGTCGCTATGCTCTTAGCAATGCAAATGGTGCAGTGAAATGGAAGCAAATTTCTAGCTGTTTTCCTGTTTTCATATTTGGTTTTGTTTGGTTTTGTTGGATCTTTTTTTAACTTGAGAGGAGGATTTTTGTAGAATAATTTGGTTATATTTAGTGACAGTACCTTGCATATGGAAGATGTAGATTAAGAACCTATCAGCTAAAGGCAATGAAATCAATTTTAAGCTTCTGGTGTTCACAAGAGGAAAAGAATCCTGCTCCTTGTTAGCGTCTCCCTCAGGTTGTAAGGCTGATAGAGAGTTTAAGAGGCCCATACAGTGACCCCTCAGCCCAAGCTCCTGAAGGCTCCTGTGTGTATTTGTGAGTGAGAAGAGATCCTCAGCCACCACAGAAGTTTGCTCCTCATTTTTGCTGCATTTTTTGTCCCTGCAGAGTTTTGGGTGTGGGTCTATACAGCCAAAGCAGAGAGCTCCAGTGCATTTTGTTCTCACCTTTGCCCCTTACAGGTGTCCAGCAAGGGGAAGAGTGGAGGAGCTGTGTTGTCCATCAGTTCCCAGCCTGCTAGTGTGAGATGCACGATGAGTGTACACACTATTGTATTAAATGTTATATGCATATGCAATACATTAGGAGAATGCTGTGTATAATGCAGCCACCATATGTCATATAAAATAAAAATGAAGAGGGTATATGAGCAAATACTGTAGAGCATATGGCAATATGAATATTAACCTCAATCTATAAATAGCTTCTGAAGTATCTGTTTTAAAACAGGGAAAGAAACTTAATAGCAATTGAGTAGAAATTGGGCATCTTTTAAAGTTCTTGATGTCAAGGAGGCAAAATACCGTTTCAATACTTAGATTTAATATGTACTTCACACAAAAATAAATCATGTAATATTTTCATGGCAGGCATAGAATTTTATGATTTTTATGACGATCATGGAATTGGGATTCATATTTTATAGATAGCACTAATAACAAAGAAAATACATGCGAGAAAAGGTCTTAAGAAGAGAGGAATGGCGGTGAAGTCACAGAAAGGAATGAAAAACTTGGAGTAATTAGGCATTTTTTATAGGTTTGGGGTTTGTATTCCGACTAGCTTTTGGTACATTCACAAGACAAGCACATTGATTTTAAATGTTTAAAATGGAGAACAATAAATTTCCCGGTTTCCGATAGCAGTCACAGTAAGACTGAACTAGTTGCTTTAGAGGTGATTTAACATGTGCTTGATCTTAAGGCTGTTTTTGTTCATATATGGGATTTGTACATGCTGACCATCAACCAGTGTCTAATTCTCTTGCCACCTGATCTCCTGAAAGACAGAACAGTGTAACACACTTGGGTCACTACAGTTTGCTCATTGCATTCCCTATCAGTGAATGCACCAAAACCTAATCTCATATGGAGAGACTCTTGTTAACGATGCCTTGTCAGCCAGCATTACCCCAAGGAAAACAGTATTCCTTTCTGTGGGATGCTTTGAAGGGAGGGCAGAGAGCACTATGAATTTATGCCCTAAGCAAAATTAAAAGATGAACCTTGATTATCTTGAGCTTCCCTGGCATATGGGGCAGCCTTAGAGCAGGGACAACAGACCACAGTTTTACCAAGCAGCTTAATTGGGATATTCTGCCAGGACAATGTGGGGACTTGGGTTCAATGCCCACCTTTGTTTATCAGGGGACTTTTAACTTGGGTTTCCTGCTTCCCTAGATATGCAGTACAGATTTGGTTACACTGGGGTACCACAAGGGGAATATTCCACATCTTTCATATGGGAACTGCTTCAGTTTTCACCCAGGCTTAGGTTCCATTCTGTTTACCATTGGAAACAGGCTTATGCCACCATTCAAGACCCCCTCCAAGATGTTTTGCTTTCTTTGCAAATGATGCTGCCATGTGAATATGAGTCTGGCTGGCTCTGGCTCCCCAAAGGGTGACTCCAGTCCTCATGGGTAATTTTCAGCTTAATTACTTCTCATTTGAGTAGAGGGTCCCAGCTAGCTGGAGGAAAAGCAGGCTGTAAGGAGAAGGGAAATTACTTGGGGAAGAAAGGGGAACAGTGCAGTAGGAAGAGAGGGAAATCTGTTTCTGTTAGAGAAGACATGAGGTGCTCAGGAAGGAAGGCCCTGGCTGTGGGAGTATTCAGCTTCTGCCTTGAAGCAGCCAAGCTCCAGTGCCTGCCAAGAAAATGAAAAAAGATATTTTCTTCTACCAGGAATTAGCCCAGTCCGTGTTTTCTTTGCTGAGGGGGCACAGGATAATGCTGCTATCAGCTTCGTTATTTACTTCATCTCTGGCTCACTCAGCAGCTGCTTCCTTGAATCAACATGTCCCTACCAAATTATGGTAAGGTTTTTTTAACTTAATTTCTGAAACAAGCCAAAAGTCTTTTAAAGACAAGTAAACCGATTTGGGGCCAATTTTAACAGCGTTTCATAGAGTAGAAACCTTGAGGAAATGACCCTTTGAGCTGGCATGGACCTTCTAAAGGCCAGGCTGTATGTGAAGGGCTCAGTCCATGCCCCTATCCTGGGATGCAGCACTAAGATGCAGTGGTGTTATTGATGTGGTGCTTTCTCACAGAATTCATAGAATTTATCTTAGAAGAATTTCCAGAGTCACCTAACAGGAAAAATTTTAAAAGCAGCAGCTCCTTCCCTTCATCCTGATGGCAGACCAGCAAAGACAAATACTGGGAACACTGGTAGCAGTGGGAAACATTTCTGCTGTAAATATTTCCATTTCCACCACCTTTTCTCAGGTGTCTGGACTGGTGCTGGCCTTAGGCATGGAATATGTGCTCTGTGAGGGTGAATTACAGCATCACCTGTACACAAACCATATTGCAAATGCAGAGGGGCAGATGCCAAAGTGCAGTTTGTGCTTTATCACATAGTCTGTGGATGTGCTTTCACTGTGCTGTCAGTGCCTGGGGTTTGTTGCCTGTGCACTAAAGCCCTGTGGGTTGGGAATCAGGTTGGCTCAGCTCTAGATTTTCCTGGTAATTTGAACTGTGGTTTGTAGAACAAGGGAGGCCAAAAGTAGATGCACACTGTTTTTGGTTTTTTGTTTAGAGATTAGTAACAGCTCTGCACTAACCTGAGCCACACACTGCCACAGGTCAAGTGTTTAGAGGAGAAACCACCTTGGTGTGGGCCATGGCAGGGTGAGCCTGCAGCTGGCTGCTCACCTGGCAGGAGTTGCTCCTAAAAACCTTGTGATACCCTAGCATTGCTGATTTTCCATATCATTAGGACATGATGGTCCCAAAAGGCTTGTAATGTGTATGGGTTTTACTTCTCTAAGTGTATATTCAGCTGATTGAGCTGCTAGCATGCTCTGACAGTGTGTCTGTCACACTTCTCCTCAGCTCCTCAATTCACTGGGGTCTGCTGGTGGGGCATTTCATGTCATATTCTGTAATAGCTGCCAGGAAGATAAGGAAAGAAGGACTGCACAAAATATCTGAATTTTACCTTTATCTTCGAAATCATCATGATTTTTTAGCTTGAAGTGGGGTGCTTTGGTCCAGCCATGTTTTGCTTTTCACCAGGTTAATAACAGTTAGCAGAAATAATACAGCAGAGCAGCCTTCTCATAGCAGTTGTCATTACTAGCAAGCATAGTAAAGAAAAATAATTGACTAGCAAAAGGTTTGATAACTCAGAGTTTTATGTTTCTCAGAAATGACTCATTCCCATATGCATCCTCCAAACTGCATTCTGCACGCTGAACTCGCCATAACCTGCTCTTAGAGAGGCTCTTCTCTCACATTCCCATTTTGGCATTAGAAGCAATAAAAGTAACAGCAGCTTTGAAGAGTATGTAAATGTATAATGGCTTTCCAAAGCGGATTGATAATTACTTATTGCACTAAATAATCCTAGAAGTGTGTTCGAGGAGGAATGTGAGAAGAACGAATGAACTTACATAAGTAGAGAAATCTATGCATCCCTTCTGCTGTCTGATTCATTTAAACAGTCTTATTACAGTATCAGTGTGGAGGGGAGATAATGAAGGCTGTCTTATGTTGTTATATCTTTTTTCCAGCTTGTTTTATTTTAAGGAATGCAATGGTAGCTCTGGGTGGAGTTAGCAGTCACCACTGCCACTAGAATGTAGCATTTACTTCACTCTGCGTAACAGGGGGGAAACAGCAAACGTGTTAAATGTAAAAAGTTTAATTCTTGTGCAGTAATTATTTAGTATCTTGATGGTGATGGAGTTTTGTTATTTTGAGAAGTATTTCCTTTTGTAGATTTCTTAAAAAATAAGCTTTCAGCTGGCACCAAGTAGATTAATTTGACCTTTTTAAAGCTAATTTCCAAGAATTACCTCCTCTTTTAAGCTAAATTATTTTGTAAATAAAAAGGTGTGACAGAAGAGCATAGGAAGCAATTGAGCTTTATTCATCAGTGCCTGTCTCTTGAAATCAGTCAGCACAGCAGAGCTCAATACTTCTGTTAGAGGACAGCTAGTAACATATTGCTGGCTACTTTTCTCTCTTTCTCTCTTTCTCTCTTTCTCTCTTTCTCTCTTTCTCTCTTTCTCTCTTTCTCTCTTTCTCTCTTTCTCTCTTTCTCTCTTTCTCTCTTTCTCTCTTTCTCTCTTTCTCTCTTTCTCTCTTTCT
>VXBB01014403.1:248060-262996 GCA_013399915.1 Illadopsis cleaveri
ACAGCTAGTAACATATTGCTGGCTACTCCTTCCTTCCTTCCTTCCTTCCTTACACTTTTTGGAGATTGGCTTTTCTACAGGTAGCTTTTAATTTAATGGGTAAGAAATAACACTTGTTCTTTATCCATTCACAGTGAATATGAGATTCCTTGGTATGAAGGTAAGATTCTCTGGTAAGAAGGACTTGTTTAGGTATCCTCTGCAGGGATACTGGAAAAGTGGAATTTTTAGAGGTGCTGAATGACACAAGAAAAGAGGTAGCTCAGGTTGCATCCAGGTGAAATTCAAGTCTTCAAACTGATGCAGCTGCAAACATCCCTTTAAACCTTCGAATGAGTTGTGAGTAATTTAAAACTAATTGTTACTTGAGATGCACACAGAGTGGGACTAAGCATGTGTGTCTTTCCCTCCTCCTGATGGTTGAGTTTGAGCTGAATTTTCATGGGCTCTGCTCTGTGCTTGGCCCCCCTGGCAGCCAGTGGTGGGGGCACCAAGGGCTTGAGCAGCAGCTATTTCTGAAGCAATGCCATGGTGGAGAACAAGGCCTGGATACTGCAGAGGGGGAAAGTGCACGTCCCTTTTTCAGTGTAATTTATTTTTATTTCTATCTGTGATTTCAATTTTTGCCCTCGATGAAATCTTGGGACCGGGAACCTTATCCCTGGTGTAGGTGAAAGATGATGCAATGCTGACACAGTTTGTGCCTCCTCGTGTTCCCGTGTCCCACCTTCAACTCTGGCAGAGGGGTTACTGCACCAGGCATGTGCAGGAATATTCACTTCATTTAACCAGTTAAGGGAGCAATGATTTTGCAGCTGATATTTCAAATCTCATGTATTTGTCTGCTGTCGCTGAGGAGGGTTAAAAGAACTACTTACTTGTCACAGAATCCATGACAAATTCATTGATATTGAATATATTTCAATTAGCAAAATTAACTGGAAACATTTAACATTAATTGGTCAGTGGTTTTGTAGTATTTTTTTTTTTTTTAATGCCTACCTCTCCCTTCTGGAAAAGAATGTTTGTTTGCTTATTTTCCTAACAAAAATCCCGTGGAAAATGTTAGGAAATATCTTCTTTTAGGGCTAAAATCCTTGTAAGAAACCAGCTAGAATTACACCTTCTCTGCGAAATAGCAGCAATTAGGACAGACGCCCTCCTCTAACTCTGAGCCAGGCAGCTTGGGTGACAAATATGTCAAATTAATACATCACCAGGTATGAAAGCGCAGTTAGAATTTGACTGAGGTACTTCCAGCCTGAAAAAGAGAACGATTTATCAATGCAAACTTAATAACATCTATTTGAATCTAACTAAAAATCAATATTTCATTACCAAATTGTTAGTGAGAATGAAGAAAAATTGCGGAAGTCGGGCAGTTTGGTGGAAGAGAAGCATCAGGAGTTCAATGTGAAGACGGGATGATTCATGAGGCCAAGCTGGTGGAAGGGTGAAGGAGGACGAATGCAGAAAACTTGGAGGGCCCTCTCTCTGGTGACCTTGGCAGCAAAAGGGAAAAAAAAATACCAGAAAATGAAAGTGACTGTCAACTCCCAACAGGGATGGATCACACCATAAATCAAGCATAGCCCTGAGAGAGAAGAGAGGGGCTTAGGGTGGGGGGAAACCATTGGGTAATTTAACTCTTTGAACCTTGGATGCCTTTTATTCGTAGTTTAGAGGGGTTGGTAAAACACATGTGAATCCCTTCCCTTTGCAGTGGTTTACATAAAAGTGTGTCAGGGGCAGATAGATGGTGAAACATTGCTTTCCATTGGCTGGGATTTCGAGTACAGTACCAATAAGTATTTCCTTCAGCCCAGGAAAAGAGAAAAATGAGGGACAGAGGCTCCTGTGACACATAACTAAATCAGTTGGTTGGGAGGCCTAATCCGGGAGAGATTTTTTGGTGATTTGCAGGGGAAAAAAATATAGATTTAAGGACATTAGTATTTCTATTACTGAAATAATCTATTGATCCAAACAGCAAGCAAAAAAAATCACTCCTTTAAGCCTGAAATACAAAGGAAACAGAAAGTCTCTTGGCTTTTTTTAACTTTTAATATTTGTTTAGTTCTTGAAATCTGTTCTCTGACAGAAGTGAAGGAGGTGACTACCACAGAGGGGGAGGTGACTGCCACAGAGGGGCTTGTAACTGTCATCTGACAGGGGTGGAAGGGGATTTGCAGGAAATGTGAATATTACCTCTCTCAATTGGAATTAAAACTGTGTCTGACCACTTTATTTGCTAAAGAGAGGCACAGAGTATTCATTCCTCTTTCCACAGAGACTCTTTTTACCCTTTGTCCTGATAAATTTTCTTACACTTTAAGGCTTTTTTTCCCCTTTTTTTATCCATCACAATAAGAGACCTGTGTTTTCTTTGAGACCCAAATGGACATGTATTCACACTGTCCATGAACAGTGAGCACCTTTCATTCCTAGTTGTAAAAAAAGACTGACAGCAAAACATCTGTAATCCTGCTGTGGTGGGAGGCAAGCCCTGAGTTCATCCACAGGTTTCCAAGAAGGCACAGTGCAGCATGTTCTAGTGCCAGGAAAGTCACTTTGGTTGTTGCTTCTGCCTTTCTGAGTATTGAGGGGTGGCAGAAATAACAGTGCTAGAGGTGTTAGAAATACACCTTGGGAATTCCATGCTGGAATACTCCAGTGGTGGGTCTCCTGCTACAGTCCAGAGAGTGCAGCCACGTCTGTGGAAGCAGCATGAGGAAGTTTTCCACACCCCTTAAAGTGACCTTCACCAGGGGTATGGCAATGTTCCATCCCCTGGGGTGAAGGCAAAGGAGGGAGCTGGCTCCCAAGCTCTTAAGGCTTGAAGGTGGTGGGAAGATGCAATGAAGTGTGACTGGTGGGTTGAGGGAGAGGGACTTGTGTGCTCTGTGCTGTGCTGAATAGCTCCCATTTCCAAAGAGGAGGAGAGTCCAGGAACAGTGGCACTACACTATATTAAGCCAGTGAAAGTCAGACTTGCTTGTACCTGGGGCATCCTTTGGCCCACCTTTGTGTGGAGTGAGCCTGAAAATTAACATCTTTGTTCTTTCTTGACTTAGTTTTGAACCAGCTTGCTGCTCTATCTTGAGGCATTTGCCTGCCTGGCACTGGCCACAAGAGAGTGGGTGGTGTCAGTGCACTTATGGGGCACCAGGCATGGGCTGTCACCCCCACCAGGGCTCCCAAGGTGACCTCTGCACAGGAATCCATCACAGACTGGGTTTTGGGAGTAGCCTGATGCATTAGTTCTGAATTAGTAGGTAAGAAACTGCTTGCTACAATTTCCCAACACGGAGGTCATGCTGACAAGTTATGTGGCACCCTGGGAGATGCTCCCAAGGACATGGGAGTCAGAAACTGCCCAAAGAGCTCAGAGGACTCCTGGGATTTTGTTAGCAGGTTGCTCCTGAGAGGTAAATCAGCTACCAGGAAGAGAGCAGATAAGGGGCAACGGTGGGGTTCAGAAAACGTGGCACAGTATGTAGAGATCCTTACATACTGAGAGGGCCTGGCAGTTCACTTCTGGTACTGCTTTTTTATCTAAATACAGGACTCATCTCAAAGCCTCACATGAGAAGTTGCAGATCTAATCAAGGTCAGAAGAACATTAAAAAAAATTGGAACAGGAAAAGGCCATCAGGACCAATGTTTCTGTTCCTTTTTTCCTCCTGTCTTAGCTCTGGATCTTGGCTCTAATTGCCATTTATTTTTTATTGCTCTCACTATACTTCTCATATAATGTTTATATTAATGGGCAGGGGGAGGGGGGAAGTGAAGAAACACCAGGAAATGGAGTGCAATTGGAGTATGTGAGATGTGGCTTTTGTCTTCTTTATCACTGTTTTCTTGTAGTACTTCCAGCTCAGATATTAATTTATCATTGAGAGTGCTGCAGAAGTGTGGTCCCTTGTATTTTATTGAAGGCTTGATCTAAATTCCAGATGGTCACCATGTGATCAAACCAGCCCTGGGCAAATAGGATATTTCTTTGTGTCTATATTTGATTTCTTTGCCAAATTCATACCTATCTAATCTTCTGCCCATGAGCCTGCATTCATTCATTCTTAAAAGAAATGTGCAACAGCTCCACCTCCTCATGGGTTAGGGACAATGAGGGTGATTTCAAATATTCCCCATCTAAATGTGGTTAAAATGTGATGCTGTTGCAGGCAAATAATAGCTTTTCACGTCACAAAAATGTCTAGCTAAAGTTTACAGCAGACAAATAATTCCTCTCCTCAAAGAATGAAGGGTTCTCAGAAAATATGCAGTGGGGGACGTGGGTGTATTGACACGACGCTGCTGCAAGAAAGTGCTTTGATTTTGGGGATGCGAAATGCTCTGAAATATTGCTCAGGAAAATCCACAGAGCCCTTCTGCTTGTAGAGTCCCTGCTTTACTGTAGGAGTTTTATAGATGTGAATGAGAGACTGTCTGTACCAAGCTGGTTCTTTCTTCAAAAAAAAAGGCAAATTTCAGATTATAACAAAATATACTTCAGAACACAGAAGTAACAATATAAAAACCTTCTTAATCATGATATGATTAAAGGATTTTTAAAATCTGCCTTGTAGTCACATTTCCATTTCCTGATAAATTCCATACTTTCTTTCAAATCACTTCTCATCATAATAATACGAACTGTAAAAAATCCTTCCATTTCTGCGGCATGCTACGAAAAAAAAATGGGGGTGGAAAGGAGAGAATTAAGAAGGCTCCAAGTTTTATCATTCTGTTCATAAAGCAGCACAGCAACCATAACTGCAGCACAGAAAAGAAACAGATACTGTAATGTCTGAGGTATTCTGTGCCATAAACTCCCATAATAGAAACAGATGGCAAAAATGCGTTGGAAGTAAGGCAAGTACTGTACATGCAGCTCTACCCTAACATATGAAGAGATTCAGGCCTGACACGTAAAGGAATACGTCTGGAGCTCTGCCAGAGCTACTGTGTGGTGCAGCAGTTGGTGCTGGAGATGAGAGAACCCGCAATTTTGGGGTTGGGGCTCCGTGGCAGCTCAGCAGCAGGACTTTTTCCTGTGCTCAGCGGGTGTGGTGTTCTGGCTGGGACAGCCAGAGAGGGATGGGAACCCCTGTGGGGTGTCCCTGGGAGCTCCCCCAAAGGGCCCTGGCGCTGTGGCAGCCTGGGCATGCTGCAGAGAGCTGTGTGCCAGGTAGTGAGTGCTCTGACGCCTCTTTCTCTCTCTCTGCCTCATCTTTCTCTCCCTGCCTCTGCTAGGCAGAGATCTTAATATCTAATGTGAGCCAAGCAAAGTTGTGTGCTGAGCATGGTATGTGCAGTGAAAATGGCAAAACTATTTTATTCATTCCTGGCATAAGGAAACGTCGCTTGTTTCATCCGGCGTTGTTTCACTGGTCCTGCTATGAGTGAAAGAAAATATAATATGTGCATTGCACTAGAGGGGGAGCTGAAGGTCAGGAGTGAAATATGGCTTTCTGCTGCACTTGGTCTCAGTCTGAATGTTACCTACATTATCATCAGAGCTCACTGTCATAATGGGGAGACCTTGTCACAGGAGGGAGGTCACCTAGAAACGGGAAGAAAAATTGGGGGGAAAACACTAAATAAGATAATCTAAAAAGAAGACCAGTAGGGTACCCAAACTTCCTTTGTGTATTTTTGAGAGCAGTAAATTATCTGCAAAAGACATGCTTGTCCTCCAGCACCTGAAATCCTACTGTTGTCCTGGGCTTGAAGTGCCATTTTCCTAACTCCTGCAGTTTTGTTATCAGCATCTTTCCACCAGGGATCCCAGCTTTGGCCTCTGTGCTTTTGTGATGGGTTGGATTTAAAAACTCCAATTACATTTCAGGGCAGTCACCTTTAAAATACTCTTGCAAGAGGGGCATAAATCAGGTTATTTTCATTAGAAAACAGATCATGATAAATAAACTTCACTATTCTCTGTGCCCTAAGACTGCACATCAGACCCCTGGGATGGACACTGTGCTGCAGGATGGCCTGAGAGTGTGGCTGGGCATGAGCTCTTCTTCAGCACTTTTTTGCCGCAAAGTTTTTGGAGGTGAGACCTGTCCTCTCACTATGTGGCTGAAATGTCTGCCTAATTGCGGGGCAGGAGAGACTTTAAACATCAGTGCAAAGAGCTAAGTGTTGTGTGTGTCCACACTATTTGCATACCCTCCGGCCACCCAATTAACAGCCTAATCTATGTGCGGATCCACTTTCATCTAAAGATGTCAAAGAGCTTTGCAAACACTAATTCATATTAATATGTTGCTAAAAACAAACAAACAAACATTTCCTTGGTGCTTCCAGGCCTCTCTTCCCCCTGACATGAGTTGAAACCAGTGATCTCCAAGGTGGTGCTGATTTTGACCTGGGGGACACCGAGTGCTGTGTTTTGTTGGCAGCAAAGGCTGAGTCTCCCAAGACCATGAGCAGCCACCCTGACTGCAGTTCAGCGAGGCACAGGAGTCACCTTCCCCTTTGTGTGCCATGTTAAAGGCTGATGTGGTTTCTCCCTGGTGCAGATGAAATCTGGCCCAGCAGCTGCTGTTAGTGACAGAGCAGGAGTTACTCCAGATTGCTGTGGCAGTGCAGGGGCAGAAACCTCTGGGGCTGCAGCAGCCATGGAGGTTGTGAGCACAGCCAAGCCTTGGGGCTGCCGCCTTTGGGGCTCAGCCTTGGCTCAGGGGGATGCTGGGCTCTGGCCATGATGCCTCCATTGGAGAGATGGCTGTCTGTCTGCAAATGAGATTAGAGAGCACTGCAAAACTGTTGCAGTAAATATCCAAAATTCAAATCACCAATCACGTGTTGACTCCTCTCTGGTTTGCAATAAATCCTTTGGGGACTTACCAGAATTTAAGGTTTAACAGCTAATGTTTAGAAAAAAAGATTTTACTTTTCAGCCTACTTGAAGGAAGTCCAGGGAAATAAGCCAAATTTTACCTTTGTCTAAAAAAACCCAAACCCAGCCAGCAAACCCACAACCAGGACAAACTGAGTCTCAATATTTCGAGTGATGGTTTACTCTAAACCATTCTGCTGGGTTTCATTCTTATGTCAGATGTTGTAGTATCACTAACAGGTATTTGGAGATGGGAGTGCAGCTGTGTTAGCACAGTCACCAGGAGCTGGCTGAAGGGGATCTTTGTGGATACTTCCTTTGGAAGGTATTCAGCCACTGAAACACAAAGCCAGGTACCAATATGAGCATTAGTTCACATAAAATGCACTCCTTCATCTCAGTATAGTTGTTGCTCTGACAGTTTAAGCTTCTCAAATGCCATATCTGTTTTTAATGAAGAAATTGCACACGCATATACAGAAATCACGTACTTACAGCATAGAGCACCTATTGATACATTTTGGTCATTTTAACTGAATTTGGAAGTCTTCATAAAGTGAGAAATACAACATTTCATTACACAATTACAGCTAATTATTTTAGAAATAGAGTTTAAATGCAAGTTATCTTAAATTTATTGCTTATCTGACTGGAAAGATCTAAGCAAAACCTGAAAATCATAAACTCTTCCAGAACATTATATTTTATGCAGTCCAAAATGTGACACATGGGGTCTTTAATAATTCACTGCTTGTTAACATTAAACAACTGTTAACATGCTCAAATAATTAGTTATGCTTGCTTGACATGTTTGCATCTTTAATAATTGATGCATTTATCTTAATTACTAACAGTATTATGGTCGTAATATGCATCTTTTTTCTATCTTAAAATTTTAACAAAAACTGACTTTTTGCCAAAAATGATTATCCTCTAAGTTTTAATTACTCATTGTAATTAAATTGCAAGCTGCAGTATTTTATTAAAAATATCTTTCACAAAAAATATTTAATGGAAAAGAGGTGATTTGTTGTTTATGCATCACACTTAGTAAATATTTCATAAGTTTCATATTACCCTTTCAGAGCAGATATAAAAACCATAACATTCTTAATATAAGAGTCAATTTAAAAGCTGCTATAGTAGTCTTCATTTCTCCTCCCAAAGGTTTGCAGAAGTCAGTGAATAAAGGAAGACAAAAAAACAAACAAAAAAATGTGGTGGTGATTGCAAATTAGGTGCCCACAGTGACAGCAACGAAGGTTGAAGATGCGGTGCTGGTGAATATATCACAGGTTCTCCAGTGGAATTAGTCTGACTTGAGATAGAGCTGAGCATTAAAAGTTTTTTCATTCTTCAGTGGTCTTCTGATTCAACTTTCGCTTGCAGGCTGCTAATAACAATAGTGGCAGTAGTTTGACTGTAATCATTTATTTATTGCAATGCTGATAGAGATGGGGGTGAGCTTTGTGTCAGCCAATTTAAAAAGACTGTGTTTTCAAGGCCTCCCCATTGCTAAGACAGGCTGGTTTAGATTAAGATGGTTGTTTCTGGTCCCTAAATGTTGTGGAGGCAATTACCACTCCTGTGGAATGACAAAACTTGTTAATGATGTCAAAGAATTCAGTCACATCCGTGTTCTGGTGTGTGGTTGTGTTCCTTCCCAAATGACACATGAAGATGCTTGAAAAGGCATCAGCATTTTGGCAGGAAAAAGTCCACTTGTGAGACAAAAATGTTGTCCAAAATTTTCGATTTAAACCCCAAAAAGCTGTGTGATGCTTTCTCTCAGGGCTACGTTTAGCAAGTGACTAATGAGAGCCGAGCTCCTCTCTGAGGTAGGTGGTTTCTGAGCAGCTAATACTTGAGCTGTGAGCCAAAGTCAGCCCAAACACTGCAGTTTTAATGACACTGTGCCTGGGAATAGATCTAGTGTAACATTTTTTTTAAGATCAGTCAGTAGACCTAAGAGGCAGAAATGTCCCATGTGTCAGACAGTGTGAGCAGGGAGATTGTGGCCAGACCCAGAAGTGTCTCCTCCAAGCCATCAACTTAGAAGTATCCTTTCAGCAGGATTCACTCCAGATATGACCCTTTGCCAGAAAAGCAGCATGAGATCAGGGGGAGAAAAATGTTGATCTGAGACGCTGAGCTCTCTGCTCTCTCCTATCTTTGGGGCTTTCCTGCCTGCACTGAGTAAAACCCACATATGTATCCTCAGCTGCCAGCAAAGCCTCTGGTGCTTCAGCTCCTGCAACAGCATCAACATTGTGGTGAGATTTGAACTGACTGAGAGAGCTGGATATAGAGCAAGAGTAACTGAAGTTTAGTCCCCAGGAATCACTCAAATCAAACTGCTGGAGTGCCTCACAGACAGGGCTGTGCTCCCTCCTTCCATGGTGTCCAGCACCAGCTGGCACATCCACGGTGTGCAGGTGGGAATGGCAAAATCATGGCCAAGGCCACCCTTCCCACTGCTGCTTTCAGATTGACTGTGTGCTTTTAATCTCTCCTGTCTCTTCTGACAGATTTAGAAGATTCTCACTATTGCAAAGTCCACATGTCCTTGACATGGTGTTCTTCAAAAAGCGATTTCTAGTCTGATTTTAGAGTTAAATAAAAATTTACACATCACAGATCTATTAATCATTTTTTGCCTTCTGTGGGTGTATCTTCAGATTTCAGTGATTGATTTATGTGGCCAGATGGGTGCATTTGTTTCCTGCTGTCTTTCAGTCCAGCAGAATCCATGCATGCTGTGGGCTTGAACTTTCACTTGAAATGCACTACTGTACATAAATCCTGAATACTATTCCTTCTTTGGAACAAATGGGATTCAGATGTGACTCCTTTGGATGTGGCACAAGCTGAAGTTTTCCTCTCAGTTAGTAAAGAAGCCCTTCCTTTCAGCTTTAAAAGGAAAACTTCAGTATGGCAGGAGGTCCTCTTCATATCCTGCAGGTTTTTGCTCCAAAAGCCTTTGCCTTTCCTGTCACCACATAATGTGTGGTGGCTCATTAGCTGTTGCCAGAGAAGCTGATTGTGGGGAGAGCAATCTGTGCTGTACACAAGCATTTATGCTGACTCGTGCTAACGTTGTAAAAGGTATTTGCATTTTGCCAGGTCTGTGTTCCCACACCCTGAACTGTGAGAACAGGGACCATGAAGACCCGAGAGGAGTTCTGTGGGAAGAGCCAGGACTGGAATGGAGTGGACGTCATAGTTTGATTCTCAGCAATATTTCATGCAAGGGTACATGGGAGTATATCAGGCCATTCTGGGCTCCAGCAGCTGAATATAAACCTTGATCCAGACGATGCTAGTGCTTGTGATGGCAATTCCATTTCTGACAGGGGACAGGAAGTCTCAGAAGCAGCAAGTTCCCAAAGGCCATATGAAGGCAGGCGGGTGGTAGGAGAGGGAAATCCAAATGAATGCTCCTACTGAGGGACAAACTTCAGAGAATTCACATGTGAGAGAGGTGTCCCAACAGCACAGGCAGGAGCTCACACTTCATTAGGCCAGGAAGTCTCATTATGACATGCAAAGTCACAAGAAATTAGCTTCAGAAGTTTTCCCACTTGGGAAGTGAGTTATTTTGCATGTAAGGTGTGTGTATTTCTGTATGAAATGGAATTTTTTTTGCTTCTTCATGCAATTAAAAGATAGCCTCTTCTGGTTTATAATTCATGGCCACTTTTCCAGCCCTGGTGGTGCACAAGGGAGAGGCCAATAGAGCTGCACTGGTGAAAAGGCTCTGGCCAAGCAGGTGTTTGGGTGGGAGTATTGGTGATGTGACAATGTTTTACAGTTCCAATAAAAAAAAAGATGTAGTGCAAAATCAGTGTTTTGAGTGGTTTGTCTTGATTCAGACATCCATTTCTCTCAAACTTCTGTCTCATGGGATGGCAATTTCTAGTTTACTTAATTTTTAAGCCTCAACATTGCCTGAAACCCTAACCCAGATTATCTAAAACACAAGTAAGGCTGTTTTGGGTGCTGCTGCCAAAGCAGGAGTCCCGTTTGCAGAGTGCCTTACTGCAGCACCCAGTTCAGAGCAGGAACTTTCACCAGAAACCAAGCAGCAGAGTTGTGAGGTAACCTCTGCTGCTAGGACTGCTCAGCCCTGCTGAGCTGGCACCTTTGGCCCTTCATTTCCATTTTTTTTTTGTCTTTTAATCTGAATATTAGGAAAAGAGTTTGTCTACAGCTGTAGCAAACCTAATCATATGTTTTATTTCAAACCCTTGTGACTGGCTTCCCATGACCTGCAGGAGCTGGCAGGGGACACTGCATTCCCCAATGGATGTTCCCCTGGGCCCAGCCACCCATGCTGCTCACTGCTGGAAGAGGTTTGCCCAAAACCTGGGCTAATTCCTGTGTTCACTGATGCTGGTGGAGGAGGGAATGAACTCTTCAGGAGTTTCTTGTAGACATTAAAAGTGTGAATGAAGAGAAAAGAGGGTGGCCAATGGCTGGAAACGATGGCAAGCGCTGATGTGCAGAGAGGAATTTCCAGGGGAGGGAATTTTCAGAAAAAATTTCAGAAAATACTGCCCACAGAAATACAGATGCTTCTCTGTGAACTCTGTGATCTGCAAAACACACGTATGAGTTTTACAGTATTTTCAATGTGAACATGTTCATGTCTACGACCCAGAATATTTCAGGTTGAGCTAAATTTTTTCTGGTTCACTCAGGGTATTGACATTTGTAAGTCTTTGCTCACTTTAGGAGTGTTTTTAATGGCTTGTATTAATTCAAGGTGTCCCTTTATGAACTTAAAATTAAAAAAAACCCACTACCTTTTAATCACATTTCCATTTATTCAGAATTATTATTTAAAATCCTAAATTAACATTCTGCTCTTCGATTCTGACAGAGCCATTATATTTTATACTACAAGAGTTTAGTTAATTTTAAATTATTAAACCCCATTGGCTGTATGAAGTGAGCATCTTTAGGCAAGTTTCTGTAGCCCAGGTGCATTCCAATCAAATATGACTGAAAACTTAATTCGAATTTTTTTGCCTATGTTGCTTTTTATCCTTATACGTGACAGTTATTATTCTGAGTTTCACTTCCTGGCTTGAGAAATTAAACAGCAGCTGAACACAGCAAAAGCATTTTGGGGAGCAACCTGTATTGGACAACACAGCTCTTTAAAGTGAAGGCAGAGAAAAATCACAGAAATAACAGTAAGGGGTTTTTTTTTTTCTGAAAGAGAAATTTAAAAGTTCACAATATAAACTTTTCCTGTATAGGAAACTAATTTCTTCCAGCAACAATATGTATTTACTTTGCATGTAAAATAATTTTATTTTGATTTTCAAAGATATTTGTTCCTTTCAGTTGTCACCTGGCATGACTTAGATAAGATTCTGATTTCTTCATGAATTAAGGATGATCATTTCTTCAGACATTTAAGCAGGGAAACAATTTCAAAGCCACTTTTCTTACAGGATGACATCTAGTATAGGTGGGAAGGGCTTTTTATAGGTGGGGTCTAACACTCCTGATTGACTGCAAAGGAGCACAGTGGGGATTAAAATAATGTATGCAAAGTGGGTCAGAATATTATGGGAAGTATGGACACTTTTCTCTTAAAACTGAAATTACACTTCAAGGGCAGTATGGATATCTGGCAATAAGCATCATTTTAAAGCCCTTCAGCTGCTGTGACTTCAGGTGAAATTTGCTGCAAGCTATATAGATCTGCTTTAATTATTTTTTGAATCTGCAAACTCTGATCATTTGCATGCATTGCTAATACATTTGTCTCCTGAAACCTGAGCTGCGCAGTTTGGGCTTTACAGATTTATCAAGTGAAACAATTCAGCTAATATCACATTAATTTAATTAACTTTAATTTTAAATGACTTGCTGGAGCACCTAACAAATGTAACATCTCCAAGACATTTTAGCAGATAGCTGTGGCTTTGTTGTACGCTCTTGTCTTCGTAGTGAGGAAACATCTTGTTAGCATGAAAGGCCCCTCACTACTTTAGAAGAGAATATTTTGTTTATACTCTAACGTTTGCCTTGATTGCCTGGCTGTCATTTCAGAGGTGAAAGAAAACAGCAGAATTGCAGATTGGTGGGGGGCTGATATAATTTCACATCTGCACTGTACTGCAAGGATCTCTTTCAATTTCAAGTGGTATTGATAATTTATTGTCTGTTTGGGATATCCACAGGGAGCTGCCTGCAGCCTGGGATTGTGAGTGCATGCCCAGATCCTGGCCTGCAGTGGCTCCAGGAGAGCTGGACCTGCATTCCTGCTGAAAAAAGCACCAGGCTGGATGCAAGGCTGCTCCCAGAAAGGAGGGCAAATGTGGTACTTATTCTTCCCTCAGTTTTTTTTTTTCTTTAAAGGTATAAATAGTCCAAGGAAAATTCAAACTATCTCAAATCAGTCATCAGGTCTTCAGCTGTCCCACTGTTGATTCAAAGTTTAATGTCAACTACTAAATATAGAGCAAAATATTTTTATATTTATGCGAACATATATATATATATATATATATAATATATCACATGGCTAAGGAGGCATATTGTCCTGTCTGACAGCAAGGTAGGTATGCTAAATATTTTCAGAAATATAAATATAGTCCATTCCAAACATTCAGTTTACAGTTGCAAACTGGGAAAAAACCCAGAGATAAGGCCATAATCCATGTGTGGACACAGTCAGGATGATAAAGGCAGGGAGCTTGTATAGGAACAGCAGTTTATTCACGTTCACTTTTCATCATACATATACATTAAATATTAATAACACTGTATGAATATTCATCTCTGTTTAATATTCATTTATACACAGAAGTTTACAGCCGATCCCTTTAACTTTTGGTGCCAAAACCAGTGTTCAAAGGGTTGTGCTGCCATTGTTCCTGCAAAACGTTTACATTTATCTGCTGTAAAAGAGGCTGAATGGCACCAAAGAGTGTCGTGTTTAGTTTTAAAATGCCACAAATAACAGATTTATAGATTTTTCTAAATACATTATTTTACCTTGACAGCATTAATCATTCATGCTTCTTTCTTTCATTTTTCTACCTGCAATGGATTATTGAAACAGAAAATAACAACGGGAAAGGCTACAAGCAGTATCAAAATGTCAAGTTTGTACTTACAGTTGTATGTGCGTAGACAGGGTCAAGAGCCTCAATTATTTGTATATGTACACAGTGGTACTACATGAAAGGTTATGTCACCTGCAGCTATTTTCTTGCAGATTTAAATAGGACTGATATTCAACTCCACAGTCAGCCACTGACATGGAACCTAGAATTGTAAAATACTATGAACTCTTATGTCAGGACCTAAAATATGAACTGGGTGATTGCAAGGTGTAGCTGTGGGCAATCCTATGTATTGCAGTGTAAGTCCTTTAAATTACTTTGTGTTATCCCTGACCTGTTCTTTTCATTTAAGCATAAGCCAGACCAACATGGAAGTACTTTCCAGGGAGAAGAAAAACCCTTGATATTGCCCATTTTTCCAGTAGCATTTGCTTGGGTTCTGAGGGGTTTCATGGTTTTCTTTTTTTTCTTTTTTTTCTTTTGGTTCTTGGCTTGTTTTCGTTTTGTCTCTTTTGGTTCTTTTATGCTTTATATTTTCATTAATCCACGTATGAAAATTTTATGTTGAAAAGGTTATTTTGCATATTATTTTAAAAGTAATTTTCTGTAACCCAGGTATGATAATTTTAAGAAATACAAGATCATGGCTTGCATGTTAATGAAATGCAAGTCTTATATCAAAACTGGCAGCAGCATTATTTGGAGTGGGATGTGTGGTGGAGCTAATCAGTATATTTTCACGGTGGAGGGAGGAGGAGAGAAGCTAATCAGTAGATTTTTTGCTAGTGATTTCTTATTTAAGATATAGTTTTTTAAAAAAGGAGAAAACAATAGCATGGAGTTTCCTTGACCAAGCTCCTTGTGGTAATAGTCACTCTTCTGAAAGGTCAGCATGAAACCTCCAGCTAAAAAAGTCTTATTTTTTGAAGAATATTGATATAAAAGTACTTTATACCTTTAAAGCAATCTACTAAACCAGCAGTAATAATCATATAAATCAA
>VXBB01014403.1:263202-307225 GCA_013399915.1 Illadopsis cleaveri
TTTTTTTCTTTAAAGGTATAAATAGTCCAAGGAAAATTCAAACTATCTCAAATCAGTCATCAGGTCTTCAGCTGTCCCACTGTTGATTCAAAGTTTAATGTCAACTACTAAATATAGAGCAAAATATTTTTATATTTATGCAAACATATATATATATATATATATGTAAAATATATCACATGGCTAAGGAGGCATATTGTCCTGTCTGACAGCAAGGTAGGTATGCTAAATATTTTCAGAAATATAAATATAGTCTATTCCAAACATTCAGTTTACAGTTGCAAACTGGGAAAAAACCCAGAGATAAGGCCATAATCCATGTGTGGACACAGTCAGGATGATAAAGGCAGGGAGCTTGTATAGGAACAGCAGTTTATTCACGTTCACTTTTCATCATACATATACATTAAATATTAATAACACTGTATGAATATTCATCTCTGTTTAATATTCATTTATACACAGAAGTTTACAGCCGATCCCTTTAACTTTTGGTGCCAAAACCAGTGTTCAAAGGGTTGTGCTGCCATTGTTCCTGCAAAACGTTTACATTTATCTGCTGTAAAAGAGGCTGAATGGCACCAAAGAGTGTCGTGTTTAGTTTTAAAATGCCACAAATAACAGATTTATAGATTTTTCTAAATACATTATTTTACCTTGACAGCATTAATCATTCATGCTTCTTTCTTTCATTTTTCTACCTGCAATGGATTATTGAAACAGAAAATAACAACGGGAAAGGCTACAAGCAGTATCAAAATGTCAAGTTTGTACTTACAGTTGTATGTGCGTAGACAGGGTCAAGAGCCTCAATTATTTGTATATGTACACAGTGGTACTACATGAAAGGTTATGTCACCTGCAGCTATTTTCTTGCAGATTTAAATAGGACTGATATTCAACTCCACAGTCAGCCACTGACATGGAACATAGAATTGTAAAATACTATGAACTCTTATGTCAGGACCTAAAATATGAACTGGGTGATTGCAAGGTGTAGCTGTGGGCAATCCTATGTATTGCAGTGTAAGTCCTTTAAATTACTTTGTGTTATCCCTGACCTGTTCTTTTCATTTAAGCATAAGCCAGACCAACATGGAAGTACTTTCCAGGGAGAAGAAAAACCCTTGATATTGCCCATTTTTCCAGTAGCATTTGCTTGGGTTCTGAGGGGTTTCATGGTTTTCTTTTTTTTCTTTTTTTTCTTTTGGTTCTTGGCTTGTTTTCGTTTTGTCTCTTTTGGTTCTTTTATGCTTTATATTTTCATTAATCCACGTATGAAAATTTTATGTTGAAAAGGTTATTTTGCATATTATTTTAAAAGTAATTTTCTGTAACCCAGGTATGATAATTTTAAGAAATACAAGATCATGGCTTGCATGTTAATGAAATGCAAGTCTTATATCAAAACTGGCAGCAGCATTATTTGGAGTGGGATGTGTGGTGGAGCTAATCAGTATATTTTCACGGTGGAGGGAGGAGGAGAGAAGCTAATCAGTAGATTTTTTGCTAGTGATTTCTTATTTAAGATATAGTTTTTTAAAAAAGGAGAAAACAATAGCATGGAGTTTCCTTGACCAAGCTCCTTGTGGTAATAGTCACTCTTCTGAAAGGTCAGCATGAAACCTCCAGCTAAAAAAGTCTTATTTTTTGAAGAATATTGATATAAAAGTACTTTATACCTTTAAAGCAATCTACTAAACCAGCAGTAATAATCATATAAATCAACAGAATTGTGCATCACTGATGTATGACAGCATGAGGGACACAGTTAAAATTCTATATTCAGCTTTGGCATTGACATTTGTGAATTCTTGAGTGTAACTTAGTACTTCCATATCTTTAGCCTCAGAAAAAATAAAGCTTTACTGAAGGCCTAACTGTACAATATTTATGTACTGTTATGCTTGCTTTGATTTAAATTATTTATAGATATTGATATAATTAGCACTGGGAAGTAACTATCTTAACAGACAAAAACATTTCAAAGAATAAATAAGTAAATTATTAGATATTAACATCAACCTCTCTATCTCTAGTCAAGTAACACAAACCAGATACATATGCTGAATTAATAGAATTGTTACTGCAGATTTATTTTGAGATATACCATACACTCAGTAATTGTTCTAATTCATCTTGCCAGTTTTTACACTTCTGCCACTAGAAAATTCTGCTCATTTTTGGTTTTTATCAGATCTTAAAATACAGAATTCACCGTCTCAAAGTACATTAGAAGTAAATTAAAGCATTAAGTATTGCTGAGTGAATACGATTTTTAGAACTTACTACAAAATTCTGTTACACATCCAAAAGTTTGATCTTTTCTTTCTGGGAGGATGAAATTGGTCATTATTTCCTCTGGAACAAAGTACTCCTCTGGAACAAAGTGCCATTAAATAATACACTTTCCTCGGTGTAGTTTTTGTTTTCACCATTTTAGACTTTTTTCCTCTCCTGTTATTTAATCTCTGAAGTTATCTCCTTCAATTATAAGAGATAATTGATTTTAATAAGTGTTAATTGTTCTGCAAAAATTCTTCATATGCATACATATCCTTACATCCACACATAGAAGCATTCATGCTACAGAATTTAATGTCAGTTCCAGGGAAGTTACTTTGAGCTGCTTAACTGAAATAACAAAGATACGAAAATCCTGAGGGCTCTTGCTTAAAAGTATAGCTGGGAAAATACCATGTATAGGTCGGGATCACTAATATACAGGTGGTACCTTTAAGTTTTGGGACCACAGTTGAATATATCTGATGAGAGAAGTACCGAGGAAGGAGAATAGATGGTCAGAAGGCAAGAAGGAGCAGTGGCTGCTTGTGGTTTGTCTTCCCAGAGGAGATGCCTTCAGGATGGGAGGTGCCTCTTCCTTAATGAAGGAATAATGACTTCCAGAGAAGGGTTTGTGCTTGGTGCACCAGAGCAAGCCCTGGGACAGGTGGGGCCAGGGCTGGGAGCACTCCTGCCTGGCACATGTAGGGGGGTCCTGCAGCCACAGCCTTCCTGTGGGGAATTTGGCTCCACACTGGCTATCTGGGGAGAGGTTATTGAGGGATTTTTTTTTTTTTTAACCATGTTTTCTTTCCTTTTTTTCCCCATTTTCTGCAAGAGCAGTTTTCATGAGTCACGTTAAAAATATTTTAATACCAGGGCATTATTGATTGACCATGAAGAAACCTCCTTATGATAGTCAGTGTACTCCAAGTAATAATGTAAGTGAATAATGTTTTACAGTCACTTTGCATCAGTCTCTTCTTCCAGGTCCAATCCATCTGTATCCAGTTAGAAAAGACTCCTCCAAGGCAAGTTATTCATGGGTTCTTCCCAATTCCCCTCTTTAGATCCTGTAAACAAATCCAATCACTGGCTGTTTAACATTTTTATTACATAAATTCTAACATGCAACAGAATATTACTGGGTACTGCTAATAATGGTGTGCATTCTAGATGTATTCTCTTTTTGTCACAAAACCCCTTAAACCATATTCTAATAACTGTGTGTAAGATATAATTGGAAAGAAGCATCACATTCAACGACCAAAAGAAATATCTCTGTAGTGCTTTTTGTTGTTTCTGTTTTCATCTAAAGTAACCACCAGACATTTCAGTTCCTTCAAGGAAAAACAACCCGTGTCTCCTGTGATAACCCAAATGTGCAGACATGCTGATAAATAAGATACATTTACAGTTCTTTTATTACTGTATTCTGTGACAAGATCAAATAAACAGTATTTTGTGGAATATTACAACTTACAGCAAAGCTAAACTACTGTCCAAAGATGCTGAAAAATTCCAGTATAAATACACTTTATTTTCAGCTGGCTCATGGGTGATTAGGGCATCCCAACACTTTGACAATTTTCATATAATACTATGAAGAATTTCGTGATTTTCCTTCATCTTACTGCTTCTGCCAGCTCAATACATCTTTTTCTAGTAAAAATTATACAAATCTGTGGGTTTAACTTTTGTCATACGCCATAAATCCTCAAGATAGTTTCATGTATGTTAACTACAATCTTTCTTACCCCCACCTCCCCTCCCTGGGGTTCAACCAGCAAAACCTCAGATATATGGCACAGAAGAGGAGTAGAACATAAGGAAACATCACTTTGGTGAGATATGAGGAATTTCTATTTATAAATATCTACCTGTATTTCTTTCACATAAACAATAGTGAAAGACCAGGAAAAGGTTGGGTCATCAACTGGCATCTGTTTCTCTGCATGAAATGTCCCAAGAGAATAATATTTACTGAGCAAACATGAGTTACATGATGGACCATAATGTGGAGTTTTCAAATTGTCTTGGCAGCTGTTCACCTGTTGAATAGCTCTGTGACTTTTTGAGGAATTATTTGCTTGATCCTGTCAAGGCAAAAGAAAGAATTTTGATATATACAAAAAGCCATCTATGCTTTTCTCTTCAATAATTTCCCTTCACAATATACTCATTTATGAAGCCTGACTTTACTGATGAGAAGGGACAGGCAGATCTTTGGCCTTAAGAGTTTGTCTCTGCCTTTGTTTTAGAGGACTTTCTTTGGGTTAGAACTCTGATTTTTCCTGCTTTGCTTATCCTCAAGATATTCCCATTGCTCCCTGGGCCTCCTGGCAGCCTGGCTGCTGTGAGTCTGTTGATTCCTCTGTTGGAAGGAAGGGGTTTCCTCCCAAACCCCAACCCTGTGTGCTCTCTCCATCCCTTCCCGTGGATCCCACTGACCAGCCCTCCACGGAGATCCTGTCCAAGGGGGTCACTCTCCAGCTTCCATCCAAATTGGTGGTGATGGTGGGAGGATGTGCTGGGGTGCCTGCCTGGCCCCTTCAGATATGGGGAAAGAAAATCAAAATACGGTTTAAGTGCTTTAAAACTAGAAATCCCACCAAAACTCATTTCCCTGGTGTTCTCTTCTGCTCTGCTCCTTTTTAATTTTACCACCTTTGGTGTAAATTTTTATGAGAGAAGGCCAGCAAAAGAGAATAACACATTTCTTTAGTGTGCCACTGCTGGCCATTTCACCTGTTTTTCTATTAGCACATAGGGGTTTCTTCTCAAATTCTAAAAATTCTATTTACTATCCACTTATGCTTCCTTTCTCTCTGAATTTATTTTTTAAGTGTTTTGATTATTTGAAAAATAAAATTTCCTTTGTGTGGGTCAGGGGTTTTTTTTGGCATAAAGAGAAGTTCCTTGTAGTTTATCTCCCAAAGAAGTTTTTGCATGCAAGGAATAGTTACTATGTTTTGAAAAATGAACAAATGCATGAAAAATACACCCCAGTTAAGAGTGTAATCCCTCAGTCAGACTGTTCTGGCCTTGAGGGTTAGCTGTGTTATCAACTGAACTTCCACAACTTCAAAGGCATTCAGAATGCAGAATATATTTTACTCTTTTGTTCTTAAAAAATGTAATCCAGATTAAATCTAGATTAAATGCCAAAGATGGGAGCAAATCTCTCACTGGAGAGAGATTTGCACTTTCAACCCACAGCTTGAAGCTGACCTGTGTGAAGTCCTCAGAGATGATGGTGAGAGTCCCAAAAGCTTAAAAACATTGTTGTGCAGGACCATGACCCTGACTGGGATTCTGAAAAGAACTTTTTGAAATGCACCAAAAAGCTTTTCTTCTGTCCCTGAATGGTGTTGTGGGTCCAAACCGGCTCCTGAATTACGTAGGCGCATCTGTTTACTTAAAACATGCAATCTGCACGTGGAAGAGACTAAAAAAATTATATTTCTAATTTTGACTAATAGTTATGTTTTGTTCTCTCTGCCATGATTTAGGGCATACTATCATTCTTTGTTTCTAGCAAGTAACTGAAGTATTATTAAGATTTTCTTTCCATTTCTTAGACCTCCCCAGGGTCCATAGTTTTCTTTGCAGAAACAGTTGCCATTAAATATGCTGTATGTCAATGCAGCAGTGAGGTGGTTAATTTTGACTGAATATTATGCTATATAACCACTTGGCATTTAACTTGAAAAATGACTTTCTGCTTCACCTGTCAGCAGCCCAGTTCTCATCAAATAAGTGAGTGAGAAAAATTTTTAAATTTCAATTTCCTGATGCTATTAGACACTACTTCTTCCATACTTAAACAGTTTAGCAGTGCATGTACATGTTTTGGTATTCATGCCATGCATCACACTACATGCTATTACAATAGCTTTTTTGTTTAAAGGGTAAAGAGATGCATGGATCTTTATCTTGGGGTTAGGAAAATGTATTGCAGGAACATGGCCAATCAGGTTTCTGAATAACTTTGTAACATAGTACCATAACCCTGCTGCAGTGCAAGGAATTTAAAATACGAGGTGCCTACGAGTCCACAGAAAGAAAATATTCTAGATGGAGACACCAGCCCAGCAATCCTGCACTGCACTTCCTCAGAAAACCAGTGCCTCGTGGAGTATTCATCTATTTTATTCTTTCAGCTGCCAGACTCATAATTCTGATAAATCATGCAAATTTTTTTTTTTTTTTTGCAATTTTGGTATATTTTAGAGATTTAAACCATTGTAATTTAACATTAGTTGCAAGTTTCCTTTGTTTCCATTTCAGATACAAGATCAGTTTACACTGATGGCTAATACATCCCCAAACAGAAAGTACACTGCATTGGGTGAGGGAAGGCATTGAGAGAAGGAATCAAATTAGATTTCCCAATTTCATTTTCATTTCTTATGCTTCTTCACACAGTTTTTGCTTTACCACCACCAAGGCTGGAGACGTTTTACTCAGGTGGAAAAATGCATCTTCTCTGCTGTATTTCCCTTTAATTTTTGCATTAGTTTTTATAAAATGCATAAATCTATATTAATAAAGTAACAAATATCAAATCTAATTTGAAACAATAATTATGAACAGGTATCACTAAAATCATTATTTGTTTATTCATTTAGTTAGTCTTGACAATTGAGTCAGTCCAGTGGGTTATAGAACAGGGTGGACAGTTTGGTTCAGCAGCATTTGCTGTCTTAAAGATAGAAATATAGGAGGCAGTTGGTACTTAAGGATCCAGAGGTAAAAAATACACACTGGCATTTTAAGCCATTCTTGCAATTAAAAAAAAAAAAAAAGAAAGAAAGAAAGAAAAAAAAGCCACAGTATCAGGGTAAATTTTACTACTTTTTAAGAAGTACCTAGTTATGGATTGGAATAACCTGTCCAGTATTTTTATTTTATTGCAGTGTAACTTTGCTAAAATAAAGAAAGGTTCATCAGCATGAACATAAAGCCCAACCATGAATGAGGCCCAACATTAAAAGAACTGCAGTACTGCCAGGTGGTTTTTAAGTGCCTCTGTTCCTGGTAACACTCTTCAGGGGCTGCAGTCTTTCCAAAAATGTGTGTTTTCCCAGCTTGCAGCTGATCTCCTGAAGCTGTGGAGGAGAGCAGCCCCAGCACGTGACTCTGCTTGGAGCACCACAGAGATCTTCTGCCTTGGTGCATGTTTGTAGGCATAAAACCACATCTAGGAGGGAGCACTGTCTCCTGAACTTTTGATATAAACTTGTGAGAAGGTAAGGTTGTGTGAGAATATTAAATATACCTTGTACCATGTGGAAATAAGTATGGTGGTTTAGTGACAGTGACAATAGGAACACCGTGCCCTTAGGGTTGATTACAATTATGCTTTCAAATTTATAGGAATTATTATTTAATGAAACAGCAGTAGACACTTCTAACCTGTGGGTAAATTAGTATACTGCTTGCAACTGAATGTTGTCCTTATTCATTGCCCTGGATTTACCCTGTGGTCATTGGGCAGGCTTTTCCCTTTTCTCCATCCCTGGCAGCAGAGATGGAGTACAAGATGTGTCCAGGTGTGGTGGGGGGTGATTTTTCCCCACAGAAATGGGAAAATCTCTGTTTTTCTAGGCTGAGAAATGTAGAAACTCATCAGTAGATGTGGCATTCTCTGCGTAAAGAAGAAATGAGATTTTTTTTTTCCTACATATACATATACACACATTTAGGGTTATATGCTATAAGGTTCACACATGAGCATAATAGGGTTCTTGCAGGACTCCATATCCTATGGACAGTTACTTCCTCTCATATCTGTGATCAAGTATCATATTCTTGAGGTGGTTCGTGCTCCTAAATCCTCAAGGGAAGAGTATAAGCTCTACAAACAGCCCCTTCAGAAGATAATCTGCGTTAAACCAGTGAGTGGGTTGAAAATTGCATCTCCCAGTGTCAGCTGGGTGCTCTGAGGTTGGCAGAAGTACTGGGATTGTGAGGCCAAGGGTGGTGGCTTGTGGAGTCCCTCTCCAGGTGAGGCTCTTGGACATTGCTCCTTTCCCAAGAGCTTATAGGAGTCTATTTGGAAGTGACCACACAGGGGACATAAAAAAAAACAAGGAGAGATGTATTGGTTGTTTTCAACTAAGTCTCAGGGACTGGTACAGCCAGAAGAGTGAGAGGAAAAACTTAAGGCAGCAAGGTTCAAAAATCATTGAACTATCCCAGGTGGAATCTCTGGCCATGGAAAATGTCAGTGTGGTGTTGCACCCATGCCAAGCAGTTCTTGTGGGAGGTGGCTTCATTAGCACTGGCTTTGCACTGCTCAAGGCACACACACGGACACTTCCCTTCCTTCCCAGGGACTGGAGCTCACCAAAACGACGTTCCATGTGCCAACATGTCCTGCAAAGGCCTGTGGAGGGATGATAATAGCTGTAAGACTTGTCAAAGTCTAATTAGTTACTCACAGAAGAGAGATTTCAATTTTTTTTGGCCAAATCTATTTTGTTTGGAAAGATCCCAAGCCCCTGTTTCCTGGGAGCTTGCCTTCACTGTTAAATCCGCAAAGGGCTGCTCCGTGGGATGACAGATTTCATTTTTAATTTTTTTTCCATAATATTCTGCTTTACAACGGGATATTTTTTTTCAAGGTTAAATAAATGATAATTAGAGTTGAGTGTGTTCTAACCCAAAGGGTGGTATGGGATGTTTCCTCACTGGCCTCCTTTCTGGCAGCACCAAGGGAGTGAGTTGATATATCACTGCAAAAAGCTTATGGGTCTCCCTCAAAACATTATGGAAATTGCTGTGCACAGCTATTTTGTTTCTGAAAGACAAATCCTGTGCACAAAGTAAGAGACAACAGGTGAACAGACGTGGTGGTGCTGCTGTGGCAGCACAGGTCTGTGCATCAGCTTCGATACACTTGGTGAGAGCATCAGGCGAGTGTCAGCCCACCCTGTCTCCTCCTGCCCTCCAGCCATAGATAAAGAAATTCAGACAGAGAAATGCACAAATACCCCTATGCAAAATCCCAAGCAGCTGAGGCTTGTATTCAGATTCATTAGTCCCACCTGCTCAGATCCCCTCCAGCCACAAGAGTAGGACTTTCCACCCCAGCTCCTGCTGATGGCTGAAGCCCCAGAGGCTCACTGGGTCAATGAGACCCCACACCTGCTGTGTGTGGGGTCAGCTCCTGTGGGAACCTGGGGCAAGCCTGCCCTGCAGGGTTCAGGGTCAAAACCTAGGTGGTCTGGCTTCACAAACTTTCAGCTGGAAGGAAAAATGGTTACAAGTGCTCTGATTCCCTCTCAGTGCAATAACACAGGGAGAAAGACCGTATCTCCTAATTCTGTTGTCATCCGTTAACATCTCATCCTCCACAAATTTTTTTAATCTTTGGAGGGTATTTGCAAATATTTAAAAATGCTTTCTCTTCCTTCAGGAATTTTTATATTGGGTTTTATGGAAGGTTTATAATAGAGCAAATAACAGTTTGGATGAAATTCTGGGAATTCTTCTGTAGTGTGCTTCTGCATGATAATCATTATGAGATTGCTTCCCCACTGCTTGCTTAATGCAGCTGTCCAAGTTTTGTATTTACTGGGAATCCAATTTGTTTTAAGAAATTAACAAAACAAATACTTAAGTACTGTGCTGAACCTATCGTAAAGTTTTTATTCATTTTGGTGAGAAGGAAAAAAGCATTATAGTGCTTATGGAACAGCATTTGAGGCCACATTTATGAAATTGAATCCCTACCAAAATAATTTGCTCATGTTAATACAGATGTCATATGGCATTGAAACAATTACTCTGTTGGTTTTGTCTCCAAATTGTGTCAAACTTCACCGTGGTAGTGGGCAAATATCTGCTCAGAGAGAGGCAGGCTGGCTGCTTAGCTAAAGCAACAATGCCCTGATCTGCAGAGATGCTGAGGGACTGTGTGGTCCTCAGATCCAGCGACAATATTTATGGCCCTCAGAGGAAGGAGTGCCCTGGCACTTGCAGACAGGGCTGCCACGTCCTCCTGTCCCTTCTGTAGCCCAGCACATGAGATAATTTCTGTGCTCTTCAGGGCAGGCACTGTTACTCCCTGTGATTTTGTTCACTGTGGCATCACTCTGAATGTCTCTTGCTTAAAAGCATGGAGGAAAAAACTGGTCTTTCTGGTGACAGGAGCACTGTGCGTCTCATATTGGGCTTTCCAGCTCATTTATCTCCCAGTGTGGCCTCTGGAAAACTTCCTCCAGCCCAGTGGTGACTATAACTCTGCAGCAGGTCCTGGTGACCTGCAGTGCTGCAAGTCATTGCAATCCCCCCTGTCAGCCTCAGGACCTGCTGCACTAGGGTCTGGCTCTGCTCTCTACCACCCTCCTCTCAAAATTGTGCAGATTTGGGTCTCTTTGCTCATGTGCACTTGTAGAATCAGTTTCTCCCCAGTCTGTCTTTTGCTACTAAATTCTGAGCTCTCTCAGCAGGGTAACCAGAATGGTGAGCCACCCCTGTTTTTCCCAGATATCCCAAATACCATTTTACAAACAGCATGTGTAATTGTGCTCCGTATAGCGTGGGTAAAGTGTATCTGAGGAGATCATTGGTTGTTGTTACTGTTTGGTTTTTTTAAGGACAAAAGACTTGCTAATTGCAAAAAAGCCAGATTTGAAAGGTAATACCTCATATAAACTCTTTTTAGGGTAGAAAGAAGGTCCTGGATCTTGCAGACCTCCAAGCTGTTGGATGAGCTTGGTGCCAACTCATACTCAATAGGTTACATTTGTCTGTGCTTGGCAGCCCATGTTTTTTATTTAGCTTTTAAAGTATTTTTTTTTTCTGAAAAAATCCAACACCCTAACTTCTAGATCTCACCTAGCACATGTTCTTAAACTTGGTATACTTGCTTCCTGTGGATATCTCTGTGCTTGATCTGGCAACCAGAGCCATACATTGATTTCCTTATGAGGGTAAAGAATGAGCTGTGATGCAGCAATGAGCTACAGGCCCTCCAGAAGAAGACTTTAATTCTACCCAAATTTCTCTCAGACAGTAGCCAGTCTGTGGCTTCAGAATATGGCCCCTGTGCCAGGGAAATTAGCAGGGCATGTCCGTGGAGCCCTTATCACACCCCACAGTCAGTGCAGGCACAGGGAGAGGCTGTGGAAGAACAGAGTTGGGCACGGGTTGTTTACATCTGTGCTGGCAGCAGGTGACATTTCCTTATGGGAAAGAACAGGGCAAAAGAAGGATGTGCAACTGTTTATTTGGCTTTGCCTTTCGGGGAGGAGGGGAGTTTGGAGGGCTTTTTTCTTATCGAACAGGGTGGGGGAGCATGTTCTGGGCTGAGCCACTCCCTGGGCCTCCCCAGAAATATAGCCGGGTTGCACTGCTGGCAGGAGGAGTTTTGTTTCTTAGTTTGTGTTTTGTTTTTTTTTTCCTTTTTCCCCCTCAGAGATGCAAACAGCATCATTCTTTCCAGCTGCTTGTTTTTTCACATCTAGAAAAACTCCACCGGGCAGTGAAACAGAGGAAAAAGATGTTCTGGTAATGAGATGTCTCACTGGTTTCTGAAACCAGGACTTTAAAACTCTTCTTAATCTGGTGGCTGAGTGCCTGAATCAGAATAGGCAAATTTCAGATAATTTTGCTGCCTGTCCATTAACGACTCAGACTGAAACAGCAAAACACACTTTGGTTTAGAACTAATCCACAGTGCAACTTACTCCACGCTGATTTGAGTCACTGCTGGGTCTACAAATACCTGTGACTTCAGAATCTAACCTGTTTGTACTTAATTCACCCCAAATTGCTTACATAGCTACGTCAGCACTGGCAGTTTGCTCTCTCTCGTTGGGAGAACGTGCAGTACAAAAGTTTCCTCCCTGTGATGCTGACAGGGATGTGATCCCACCCTCCACAGGGCTGCTCAATAGCTCTCTTGCTATGTTGTGTGTTGGATACTAGCAGCAGGAAGCATTATTTTAGAAGATTTAAATTAGCAGATTTTATTTACCACACCAGTATTCTCACGAGGCATCTCACTTCTATCTAAAAGGGTTTTAAATTATCAGCTTTTATTTATCACAATGGTATGTTCCTGATTTATCACACTTCCCTGTGTCTTATTTACTCAGACCAATATGGCATAAAAATAGCTGTGTAATATAGAGAACTCAGAAACACCATGTGAATTTTCTGAAAGCAGGGAGGAATTGCAAACAGTTGAAAATATCACAGAAACATTAAATGATACAACTTTTGAATCTACTTCTGACTGTATATGCTATTGGAAGCAGTGAGGGCAAGAAGACCTAATTTAACAGCTTTGCCAGTGTTTATGAAAGCAGGGTATTAATTAAAGTCTAAAATTTGAGGCTACTACAACTGTCTTTAAGACTCTAACTTAAAGCTATACCAGTTGCAAGACAAACTTTAGGGCTTTGTGTCATTCAGGAGACTGATGTCTACTTTCAGATGTCACTTCAGTTAGATCCCTGCATAAAAAAAAAAACATTTAAGGGTATCTCATTTTACTTTTTTCATCTCTGGAACTCCTTCACTTTTTTTTTTTTTTTTCCTACTTACAGAAACATCAAAAGGAATTCAGGCTCATTTGGTCATAGTCTGGACATCAGGTTTTTATAGGAACAAAGAAAGACGTGGTGTGCCCTTCACACATGCTCATATTAAAAATTTATTAGGGAAGTTTCAACATCTTTCAATTATTAGGCAGATTTTAAGGCTCTTGTAAATGGTACAATAGTAGCAAATGCCAGCTGATATTTTACAGAAATATTCCAAATAAAAATACCATTTGATTGCAAGAGGGAGCAGAACCTCCAGGAACATATCTTCATTTTTGGTAGTTTAGTCCACAGTAACAAAAACCACATTGTACCAATCAGATATTTAATGAGCCTCTAACTCCATTTCTACCTTATCCCAAAGGTATAGCAAATAGTGCTGCTTTTTTAAAATATCAAGAAAACATCATTTGCTCTAAAATGTCCCTAAAAGCAGGTCTAAATTGCCAATAAAGGCTAGGTAATTGTATCAGCATGGATCAGAAAGCATTTCTCAGAACTGATGAAATAGTTTGCGGTATTGCAGAACCTGAATGATGCTCTCTGTACATTACACTGGAAATATCAAAGACTGGTCTCAGTTTAATTTGCTCACTGCTGTGTATTTTGGATTTTCAGGAAATATTTCTCGCTAATGTCATTCTGTTTTGCTTCAAATGTAATTTGTTTGGGGAAAGTCAGGCCATTTCTGCAATCAAGGGTTCACTTGGAAAAACTTTTTGTTTGGTTTTCGATTATACAATACTATTTTTCCAAGAAAATTGCATGTTTTAAAATTCTCAAATCCTGTTTTCTTTATTGTATTCAAGATTTTAGACATTTCAAATTTGAAAAATAATAATTTTCAAGATTGTTGCCCAGCTTATCAGCTCTTTCTCAGTAGTTATACAATCATTTGACAACCAAACACACATACAGTATAAATATTTAAGAAAAAGTAAATTCCATTAAGCTGCAGTGTGATAGATGCAGTAGTAGGTACTTATCTTTGAAATATTAAACTCTAGACATTTATATCTGTACAAAAAAGAGTTTCCTGCCATTTGATGAGAATTATGTGCCTGGCACTAATAAAATATTAAACTCCAATTTAAAAGATAAGTATCTTACCCACTTTTTTCATAATAAAACATTTTACAGTGCATATGAGAGCTAATATGCATCAGAATTTCCATACAATACTGTATTTACAAACTTTTATGAAAGTTTTGTGTCTGCATTTATTAGTTGCTGTCTCTATTTAAGCACTTATTATTTCATATAATGGCATTGTGTGCTTCAATAATGCGTGATAGAAGGTATACAAACAGGTTTTATTTTTTGCAGTGGAGTTTTCTTTTGTTACAGGCGACTGCTGCTAGTTAATTAAATGTAGATAGCCCCTGAAAATTGCATTATCCTTTTCTGTCCCTATTATATAAATTAATGTCAGATTGATGCGATGTTTCATGTTTAAAATAATAGATACATGTGTTAAAAATTATAGCCTGCAGTTTTCCTGTTTGACAATGCATTATTTTCAACTGGAAATGTCAGCTTCTAACCTTCTGTCCAGAATACTTTGCAAAGGGCAGTAAGCATTAAGTGTAAGTTACAAAATATAGTCTTTTGAAACTTCAACAATACTGTTTGTAGAGGACAAGACACAGTATAGGGACTTTCTGTTTTGAAAATAATCTAATAAAATTAAATGTTCAACAGATGGTTATCAATAAAAGGAGAAGTTCCTCTGAATGAAGAAAAGTCACTTTTTATGGCAGATGTGTTTCAGTGTCACCTGCTCCATTTTCAGCAAGTGGCCCATTTGCCTTTTCTTTCCCAACTCTTTATATAGAAAGGTGAGAATTAAATTCTACTTTTTTTTTTTTATTTCAGGTGTCATCCCATGAAGTCACCTGAAAGCTGCAAAAGCATAAATATCTTTGTCATTGTCCTATCAAACATCACAGTCTCCCAGCTTTGCTTTACTGCTTTAATTGAGCGATGTCATATCAATGTCATTAAAAGAAGCTGTACAGTTAGTGTGCTTTTTCCTGTTCTCATAATTATCCTTTTCTACAATTTACAAAAATATTTCATTAGACTCTTTGTACTACAGCTTTTTGTATTGTGATCAATGTCAGTCGACAACTCTGCCTTTTTTTTAATTACTGAACTGGGTGATTAGAGTTAATAAGCTATGAGATGTAAATACTGCCATTTCAAATAAACAAGAAAGCACTTAGAAACCAAAACAAAGCCTTTTACTGAACTCAGGCACAACATCCTCTGAGAGATATGTGGCACAAGTGATTCAATATGTTATTGCTGTAAAGAAGGATGCACCTTGTTACTTTAAACAGGAAAAATCCAGCAGCAGCTTTTCAGGGTCTGAGATATTCTTTTAAAAGGTTCAGCTTAAAAACTCCCATATTTTCAGATCACAAAGGTCTTTTATTTATATTTCCTACTTTCCAACAGAAGAGAAAGTCACTCTCTCATAAAAATACTTTATAAAAACAGCTTTGGTTTTCACTTTTCTTCTGTAAAGGACACCCTCCCCTCTATCAGAGGCAGCAGGTTTCCACAGAGCCATGCACTGCTGCTGTTCCAAAGCAGAAAATCTTTCTATTGTATGTAGTCTGTAACATTTATGATATGGTACATATAAACTTGGGGTCTGGGTTGAAAGCTAAGTAATACTGAGGTTTAGAATAGCAGGTACATGTTGGTAGAACAAGGAAACTTCTTTCCACATTATGGATTCTTGTATTTCTTCCTGCAAATTCTGCAAATATATAATGATAAGGTCCATACATGTATATCCTTGGGCATCACTAATAACTTTACTGGCTTGTTTTTAAATCAGTTACATATATTAAGAGTTAGTTACTTGTAAGATGCATTCATTTTTGTAGTTTCTGATGAACTTCCCATTAATGTCCTTAATGCATATTTTTACTCTTTTCAGCAGGTATCTATTAACACTGCAGTGTTTTATAAAATCTTTAATAATAAAGAAAAGCTGTTATGATCCTAAAGCGGGGGAAATGCTGCCTAATTGTGGCCAGGATAAACTGCACTTAATATCTGTTGTCAACAAAGCAATTTGCCAGACGATATCTTTAAATCCTTTCCTTAAATTGTTTCTAGCACGAATCATTGTCGATGGTTACATTCAAGAGCCCGTTCCAAAGACCTGCCTTAAAAAGAAAAAAGAAAAAAAGCAGATAAGAAGCCCCCCAAAAATTAGCTAAGTCTGTGTTAGCAGGATGAGGATTTATTTGTGTTTTTTCACGGAGGTCTCTGTGCTCAGTTTGACAGGTCTGTAGCAGTGCAATATCCTGAAAGCCGCGTGTGCTGCTGCTGCCGCGTGATTCCATTAACGCGGCCGCCCAACGCTCTACAAGGTTACGTGGCTGCTGCCCCAGGCACTGCTGCACTGCACTGGGATGAGGACCTGCTCCTTCCCCACTGCCTCTGGATGGGCTGCAGGGCCCCCAGGAGCTGGGGGCACCCCCAGTGCTGAGCGTGGGTCTGGCAGTGCTGCCCCACTGGGCACCCCAGTCTCTCTGTGGACTGCGGCTCTGGATCTCGAGGGCTGCAGCTTCGCTCTTGTAGTTGGGGATTTTTCATCTCTACCCTTAAATCTTTTTGCAGTGAGGTTTCCAGTCAAATGTGTTTCAGCACACTTTTCCTGAGAAGGCAGATTTACATATGCATTAGGTTCATTTTATCGGAGTACACACACAGCAATGACACATCTCATTGACAATGTGCTGTCTGATGGATAACTCCATACAAAACACATATTTGAAAGGAAAATTGGAGGAGGAATAGGATTAAGAGTCTGTACATAAGTGACATCATGTTTTGTGAAGATGAACTGCAGGAATGTCTTGCCCTACCTCACAGTTTTGGATTATTCAAAGATCCAACAAGTGTTTTTTTCAAGTATAAAAAAACTTGCTGCACACCATCACCAGGCAGAAACTGCTGGGACCAAGCCTGTCCATACCTGAAATTACTATATGCTTTATTTAATAATTAAAATACTAAAAAAGCTCCTACAAACTTTGATTTTCAGTGCCTCATTGTCATGTGGGATGAAATCCTTGTCAAGCAATGCAGCATTGTGGCTTTTTCTCTCAAAGGTGAGCGGGTGTGCTTAAATATTGTGGTTTATTTGTGTCCTAAGTCATGAGTAACAGCCCTGCATTTCCAGCTGTGTGGCTGCTGTGGCCCTCTCCTGCCAGGATGGTGTTGGGCACTTTGCTTGGCTGGAGGGAAGTGGGATGGGATCTGGCACAGCTTTGGTGGCAGTTGCCACTTGTCAGCTTTATGGGGTGTCAGTGACCAAGAGTTGTAGAAAATTTTAGTTGCTAAAGTGTGTGTTCTAATGTTGATTTGAGCAGAATGTCCATATACTGCCAGCCATCCTTCTTACTGCACTGCACAGGCTTCTTCCTACTTTCCTTCTTTACTCCCTTTTTGTTTCTTGATTGAAAGGATTTTTAATAATTTAAGATATATGCAGCTCTGACTCAAGGTAGACAGTTTCTTCTCTATGTCCATGGAAGGAATAGAATATTTAATGACAAAGGAAAAATATAAATAAAGTGCAGTGGTGTTTCTAGGGGAAGGTGCATTGCATCTGGGATTTATCATCATCACCAAGGATGACTGGTGATAATCAGTAACACCTCCAAAGTCCAGAGCTGTAACCCTGAAAATGGCATCGAGCTCAGCAACCTTTTCAGGCTTTTCTTGGACTGGTCATCCAGGATATTCTCTTGTTCATTTTTCTGCTGAAGGGAGATGTTACCCATCATGTGCCAAACCTAGAAAATAAAAATGTCTGAATAATTTCATGTAGACCCTGATCTCTGCTTTGTGGTAATGGTGTTTTCTGTGGAGATGGCATTGGTCACACTCAGGTCTGTGGCTGCACCCACTGCACGTGACCTGGGCTCCACCTTTGCTGCTGGTTCCTGCTGGTCGTAAGTGAAAGCTTGCACAGAAATGCACTCTGGTACAATTTTACCTTGGGAGTGAAAAATGCTTGGATTCCATCTTGGCTTGTTCATTTAATGTCTCAGTGAGCTAGTACATATCTTTGAATTCCTACCTGAGGTTTCCCCTCTATAAAATGGCACAATAATACTGTCTCGGTGCCTTTCAAGGAGAGTCTTCTAAGGATCTGTTAATAAATGTCAGTGATGCACTTTAGAGATCCTCTAAGGAGTATCCTGTAGAAGTATACTATGAATTATTGACTCTCTCTCTGACCCACTCTCTAGCACACATTCACACTTCTGAAATCCCTTAGAAATAAGGTGCTGGCACCATAGCTTTTAATTACACTGGTTTATGCAAAAGTAAGCACTTAGACACCCAGCTACCTTTATATATACCCTAACCCTGTTTTGATGGAAAATTTGGCTAGTTGTGTACTAAGTAGGCAGATTTTTTTCAAATATAAACCAAAGTTTTACAGAAATAGGAACCTCCGCCCACCCCAAAAGAAAGAAAGAAATCAATGTCTAAAATGAGGCTGAAGTATTGGCTGTGTTTTAAAATATATCTAATTCTTGGATGCTGCACAAAGCCCCATCAACCCACTAGGGATCTGCAGGACTTCCAGGACTAGGAAGGACCATAGGAGAAAAATGCCCCAACTTCTCCACCCCATGGGGAGGTGGGGGAGAGGAAACAGAGATGGCAGATATTATTCATGTGATCCAGTTCATCTTGGTGAGCACTACAATCCGATTGCCAGGAGCACCTAAAAACCTACACAGTTTTGCTCAGGGTTTCCAGCTTGAGGGGCTGTGCAATAGCACAGCAGATACCTCAGTCTGGCTTCAGGATAGGGCTCAGCATTATCCTCAGCCCATCCCCAGAGATGAGCTCTAATCTCACATTTGTAATTAATGATTGGTTGAGGGTGTTTACCACCTCTCCAGATCAGCTGGGTAAGTACCCATGAGTTGGTTTACACCAACAGAACAACAGAGCAAAAATGTTCATTTGAATCCTTTTTTATATGCTTGTGTGTGAAAAAAAGAGAATCAGCAATACTAAAATATTGTTAAATTGTTTTTGGCTCTGCTAGATTGTTCACATAAAGAAAGGTAACAAAAACATCCAGAAAATTTCTTACTGTTTCACCCCTGTGTTTTTCAGCTATGTCATTTCACTGTCTTTTTTTAGTGTTTCATCCAGAATTTTCAAATCAGATAATGTTGTTTTATTTCACTTGACTTTGTTCTGACTTTTCTTTCTATTCTTTAATTTTTTTAAATGTGCTTTTAATCTAAATGAAAAAATGGTTTGAAATAAATACAGCACCTTTATCCTCTAAGGATTATTTTCTTCTCTTCCAGTTTACAACAAGTTGAGGGAAAAAAAGATTATCCTCATTCAAGTGAAGTTTATTTCATTGTTCTAGGCCTGTTGGGGAGTAAGAAACCTCATCTACCAGCACAGTTGTGTACAGACCTCCCTGTGACCTTGCCTGGGTCAAACCACTCCTGTGGAAGGGAGGGAATAAGGAAGAGATGAGGAAGGGATGGAGTGGTAGGAGAGATCCCTGAAGAGGTCAGCCAGCAGCAAGGGCATCCCAGCATTTGGGGATGGGAAAGGCTGATGGGGAGAGCACAAAACCTGGGCTGCTGTAACCAGCACTAGCATTCACTGACACCTGTATTTCTGTGCTAAATTTTGGAGGAGGAGAAAAAGAAATGATCTCTGTGCCTCTCAGCCTTGATTTAAGGTGGTGTTATTATCTTCATTTGATGTACATTTTTAAGAACCTGCAGATGACTCCACTCAGGTCTCTGTGCACCTTTAGGCACTACTCCAGGGACAGCTCCCTCCTCGCTGTTGTGAGAGTTGATTCTGGAAAATAGAGATGGTTTCTTGGAGGAATCACAATCTCATCAGCTAAAGGGTGGATATTTAGTTTTCGCTTGTTTGAGATATTTGCACGTGACAGGTTGGCCTTGCTGGCCTGGCCTGTGTGGGAAATCAGCTCGGCATTTATGGGTGCTCCTGACTTGGAGAATATTGTAGACCATTAAAGACAGTCTAATATACCTTGAGGTTAACTCACACACTGGTGATGAGTATCAGGATTTCCATAATTTTTTGGCAAGCATCCTTTCTATTTATGTAGCCAACTATTGATATTCATAGCATAAAAAGTGGTTATTCAGCTAAAACCCCTGTGCAATCAATCAGTGATACAGTCTATCAAGTGTCTCAGTCAGCCTGTAGTCATTACTATGTTGGAATTTTTTTTTTTTTTTCCCATTTGGAGACATTTGGGATGACTTAATTTCTCTGATCTCGTAGCATTCCCTGTGTCTTTAGAGGGGAATTTGTAATTGTTGAATTATTCTTGGCCATCCTTCATTCAGAATTTATGTTGTAATTTCAGCAAAAGCCAGACCTTGTACGGCAGTTTTCATCTTTTTCAAGGCTGCTTCTATTTCTTCAAATGCTGGAGGGTTTCCAATTATTCCTTCTGGTCGCTTTGGATGTGAATTGTAACAGATCATCCCAGAGTCGTCGTGGTTCAACATTGTTAAGCTTATCAATATAAATATATTGTTAAACCGGTTTTAGATAATTGGGGGCTAGGTGCGAAAATGTGACCAATTTATGCATAATTTGGTCCTACACTTCTCTTCCCTTTTCTGAAAGAATCTCATCATGAACAGGTTTCAGACTGTTCCTTGTCAGGGCTTCCTCTATACCTGTTAACGGTTGATTAGGTTGTTATATCACATTTCAATACCTGCTTAACCTGATGCCAGTCAACTACGCAAACAAAATTCATTAAGGCAAACAGAAGTCTCTGAGCTGGAATTGTAAGGAAAAAAAAAAAAAAGAGGAAAAAAAAAAGGTTTGATATATCAGCTTTTACTGCATGAAACAATGAAGCCTTGTAAATCCATCCATTGGGAGAGCACTGGATCATAAGTAAAACTGAAAATGAGGAATGAGATAACACAGGAGTCTTTATATCTATATCCACCCTTTGATGCCTGCTGGAGTGATTCTCTCTGCCAGGCTCATGGATGTGCTGGAGGGCAGTTTCAGGGGGCAGCTGAATACGTGGCCTCCCTGGTTTAGGTCCTGGTTCCAGTTGGTGTTTCCATAGTGCATCTTTCAGTAGCTTGTCTTTTTCACCATGCTTATTATATTCATAGGAGGCTCATTTGTAGCCTACCATTGACAAAATGAAGTTAAAAATTACATTGGGAACCTGCTTAAGGACCATCCTGCAGGTCCAGAGAGAGGGCTTATCCAGCCTGCTCACACCCAGTTCAGCCCAGGAGCTCCATCATTCATGCTGGCCAAAGCATCTCCTCAGGACAACTTGCAAGGGCAGCACTGGTTGGCCAGGGCCACAAAATGGACCAGAGAGAATGTTCAGAGAGAGATTTACCTGGTAAATTATTGTTTCAGAAATATTATGGATAAGAGAGATGAAGCCAGAGAAGTTTTGCATTCAAACACGTTGTTTCTGGATTTCTTTAGTAAATGTACACTTAGAACAACCCAAGTGCATTGGCAAACTTTTCCTGCTCATCCAGTGCATGCTGGAGATCTGTGAATGCCTGTTTAAAAAAAAAGTGTGGTTTATTTTGGAAATGTCTAGTCATTTGATTTAATATATAAAAAGAATGCTATCTTAGTATTAACTATAACAAATAGAAACTGGATTGTGAAAGAGGGGATGTCCCTACTTACTAAATATGCATGAAAAGACTAGAATTGCTACTTCTTACAACAGAATCATGACAGTAATTTGTCCCTTGTTGGAATACATCAATTTTACCCCCTCCCTTTCTACCTTTGGAGAAGAGGGAACTGGAATTAAATGTGTCTTGATTCTAAAACATCTATAGAAAAATACCAAATAAGCCATATTCTCAAACAGTTCCTGTTCTTTCAGAATTTTTCTGTTAAGAGCTTAGTATGTTTTAATGAATTGTGCTGAAGGGCATCATTACCTGCTCCCTAATACTAGTCCTTTTGGGTCAAGAAAGAAGATTGTTTGGAAATATGATTTTCACCAAGTGTGCTTTGGTGGTTACAGTAAAATTCAAGAGAACTAAGTTTGTTTGCATAGCTTTATTTGTATAAATGATCCCATGCCTAAGCAATTTCAGCATCACCACTGTGCATGTTGCATCCATGCCTGAGCCCATGGGCACAGTTTCAAAGTCAGGATTTCATACTGGGCTGGATATTTGGCCCACACAGTTTAAGAAAACAGAAAATCTGGTGATATGCATTTAATAGCAATATAAAAATAAAACCCAATAAAAATAATGAGAATTATATTTCTACTGGGAGAACATTAAAGTCATAATGGTACAAATGGGCTTTGGATAATTGATAATACTGATGCAGAAAATTATTTTCAGTTCCCCCTCCTTTACAGTAAAATACAGCTGCATTTAAAGAGAAGAAAAAAGAACTTTCTTTCCTTTTCTGTTGGCAAACAATAACAGCACTTTGACCAGCATTGCTCAGTAAACCTCAGAGCCACATGGAAAATGAACGTGTGAGTTTTCTGTGTTGGCATCCAGAGCAGCACCAAGTCCCACTCTGGGAGCCATGGAAGGGTGGAAGGATGTCACCCCTTGGCTACAACCTTGCTGATCACTGCAAACCCGAGTAAAGGTTAATCATTCTTAATCTGTGGTTTTACTGAACCGGGGTCTGCCTGCTGCTGCTGCTGCTGCTGCACTCCTGCTGCAGCTGTGGGGAGGGAGGAGGCTCCCTCAGCTGATTTGCATCCAGCCTTACCACAGGTATTTTCCTTTGGAAACACATGGCCTGGGAGAAGAGGAAGAGGAAGTTGTCCTGTTTCTCTCTAGGAGAAGGGAATGGGGCTTTTCCTGCCTGGTGCTGGGCAGCAACTTGTAGGTGCTGTGCAGGAGAATGAAAGAATGTTCTTGTCCTCTGTGCTGTTTGAAGTCACTGGTATTGCTCCATTGCTTGCTGAGTTTATCAGCTTCTCTGCATTCAGTCACCACCCCCAATTCAAGAGTGTTTTCTATTCATGCCATCCTGACGCATCTTCAGTGACAAAACAAAAAACTTCTACTTGGGCTCATGGACAGTAGGGTAGGTGTCCCTGATTTTGTCCCAGTTAGACCCATGTGAGACATTTCCCATTGCACAGCTTCCCCATGGTCGGTCTGGTTTCATCTCAAAGCATTAAAAATGCAAATTAGCAAATTTGACTGAATTTGGGAAAGAAGGCTTGGAAGTCTATTTTATGAAAAGGGAATATTTTTGCACTGTCAGGGTAAGTGTAGACTGAAGTGGGCAAGCGTTTACACAGCCATGGAGGAATGGAAAACAAGAGCAGGTGGCAGAAGTGCCAAAGCAAAATATATTCTATAAACAAAATGATCAAGAAAGAGATTCCATCCAGGCCAGCTGGACCAGGCAGCCAGTCAGTCTGTAAGGGACAATGGTCTTCTGTTCAAGAGCCCACCAGGCTATATTTAATGCATGGATTTTCACATGAAGGCTCTAAATATTCTGTTTTCTCCAGCAATGAAAAGGAAGAAATAACTCAGAATAGCTGAAAGTTGAAACAAGTTTAGACTAAAAGAAAAAAATAAATAAAAATCTGTGTTTGTTTGTAGTATTGGGACAGAAGTCTTGTAATTAATTTCTTTTAACAGTTGTTTAGTATTTCTGTGCTTTAGACTCCTCAACTTACAAAAGAGATACCTCTATTTAGTTGCCTGGATTGTTGCATGAATGATTGTTGCACTGAAACTTAGACAATGTAATATTTAGAAAGTATTTTCAGATCACTGAGTAGTAGACAATTTGAAAATCTTTTCTATTGTATTGAATCTTAACTAAATCTCTAGTTTTTGTCAAAAAGATGTCTCTTCACATTTTAAACAAGGAAGCATTTGTGGTTTTGTTGGGGGTTTTTTGTTTGTTTGTTTGTTTTTGTTTTGGTTTTTTTTTTTTGTAAATCAGTCTATACGAGGTTGATTTTATAATTGAACAAGTTAAAGAAAAGATTGCAAATGTTACTGAGTCACAGCCAGTAACCTATAAAACAGGGAAACCAGTGGTGTCCCTGGAAGTGTCACTGTCATAGAGACCAGAGACATTTTGCTGGGTTTTGTTGTTGATGTTGACAATGTAGATTGGTGGTAGATTGTGTAGGATGTTGGGTTTTGGTATGTGTATTTGTTTGTTTGTTTTGTGGTTTGCTTGTTTGTTTGTTTTGGGGATTTTTTTGTGGTTTTTTTTGTTTGGTTTGGTTTTGGGTTTTTTTAGCTATAATATGCCTATTGTGCTAATCATTTCAGCCATTCTCTGATGATGAATTGACATGATAGTTAAAAAGTTGCAGGAGTGGCCAAGCATTACAGCTTGAAAACTTCTGAGTGCTAGAGCCCTTCCTGGGGTTTAGTTGGTATTTGTAAAGATGATACAGTCACCAGTAGATGAGGTGAAATTCCTGTGGTTTTTAGATGCACATCCTTTTAGAGCAAGCTTCCCACTGGCCACACTGCAGGAAGGTGGGGGCTTCTTTGCAGTGTCCTGCTGCCACCTCTGTTATGGCTGCAAATATTCCTCGTGTGGCTGGAACTGAAAAACATACAGTATGAAAATACCTGTTCACACTTGGTGGCTCTTCATCCTGCAGTGCATGTATGGTAAAGGTTCAAACCAAGCAGTGAGGGATAAAACTCAGAGAGAGGAACAGGTACCTTGTGCAAACATCCTGCAGTTTACTGATCATGGAAGGCAAGGTCTGGTTTCCCCTTACAGCCCCAGGTGAAGCTGCCTGAGGGTCAGAAGTGCTGCTGGAATTGCCATGAGTGCCCTCCCAGGAAATGTGCTCTGAGCTGTGCAGGGCATGGACACTCTGGAGGGTGAGGACTGTGCCCCAGCCAGGTCTCTGCTGTGCCCAGCACCACCAGGCTCTGGGGCCAAGTTATGAACTCACAGCTGATGGTAAGTGTGGGCTGACACATAAAGCATGGGATTCAGCACAAGGAGAAATCTATGCTTGAATCTTATTGCAGTGTGTTATCTGACTCCTCTGACTGCAGCATGTGACTGAATTAAAGTGAATGATGAAATTATGTACAGTCATTTTCATAAGCAGAAGTCAGTTACAAAGTGCTTCCAGATGTATGTTTAATGCATTTCTGTTTTATTATGGTGTCTATTTGATGTACGTGGTACTGACTAAATGGTTAAAAACACTGCAATGTGTACAGAAGTATATTGTACTCAATTTTTTCCCAAAGTGTCAGTGTTGATAACTAAAAACTGAAATACTGCAATCTAATCAACAGTGCTTTTATGGGCCTATGAGCATAGGCTTTTAACATTTGGGTAACTCTACTGTTGGTAGACATAAAAATAAATGGCCCTAAAATTATTTTAGGATTGTAGGTTTAATATAGGGAACTAGATAAAGCTACAAAAAATAAATCAGAGTAGAATTATTTCTGGCATCACATCTGCCAGGTCCATCAAGGAACAGATATTTTACATGCCTGTTTCCTGGGGTTCAGGAAACCAGCACTCTGCTCAGCTGGACTGATCAGGTGGACTCACAGAATTTATCTCCTTGGCTCTCTATTTTCTGATATCTTATTTTATGTTCTACAACCATCCTGTTCTGGTTTCAGATCCTATCAAGTGTCACAAACCACACCACATCCAGAGTGATCAATATTACACCCGTCAAGTCCAAGTGCAGCAAATATTGTTGGTGAATGAGTTGGTATCACTTCTCTTAGAGTTTGTAATGGGCAGAAACTCCATCACCCTGGTGTCAGACACTGTATACTGAAGGCTAATACACAAAACTTGCATTTGGACTTGTAAAGATACACGACCAGTTTTATAAAGGAAGATGGTTAACCCAAAAACCTCACTTTCATCTGAATGTCAGGTTCCTTTTGGTTGTTTTTTCCCCCTCTACCTAATATTTCTCCATGTAGCAATTATTGAGCTAAAGTTAGTTATATAGTCATAGGGGGAATATTCTCTGTTCAATGCTGTGTCATGGAGTCATGCTATAAGTTCCTTGGCTGGATGTCACAGTCTTCTGGAGGTGACAGGAGAGGATTCTGTGACAGAGCAGCCACTGATCATGAACAGAGTCAGACCCACTCGCTGACCATGGCCCAGGGAATGCACTCACCCCACAGCAGAGCTGCCCAAGCAGAGAAAACTAAACTGGGCATCAGCATGGCTTATTCCTGCAGCATGTGATCATTACATTTCTTATCATTCTGTGGGACAACATTACATGCATATTGTTCATCTTTTTTTTTCTTCTCTACCCATCTTTTTTTTTTTCTTTTTTTTTTTTAATCTTATTCCCTTCTACATTTCCCTCAGGGAGCAAATTTTGATTTCTCTCAGGAGAACCAACTTTTCACTTCTCCTTCTTATCTGCTAAGATTATTAGCAATTAAGTAGGTAGTGTTAACATGTAGAGAGTGATAATTGACCCAAATTAGATGAAAAAAGCTACAGCAAGGGTGACAAGTTCAGTTTCTCACAGGTGGTGTTCTAAATATTTGGTTTTGCAGGCAAAAAAGCCCTGTAAATAACCACTTACAATATATAGATGTTTCAGTGCCACATGGGTGAGGACTTAGACCTCTTAAAATAAAAATTCAATTCCTATAGAGGCTGAAATGTGAAGATATTGGATGGGCTTAATTTGGTCCAATGGCATAATGCTTTAGATTGTTGTCATGTATATATATTAGTGAATATTTAAAATACATCTGCTTTAAATTACACATGTAAATAATAATTTCTGAGTTCAGGTGTGGTCACCATGAACAAGACAGTTGGGATATTACTTTGATGTAACAACACCTGGAGTGATTGGGGCCTAATTAGTCTATTTGTAAAAAGATCCCAATGCTGCACGAAGCCATAGGCAGCAGAATCTTTGAGGAGCACACACAGTGGTGTGCACAATAATCCTGTTACTCACAGGAATAAGAAGTCACCTGATTACCTTTTTTTTTTTTTCCTTCCCCAGAGGAGCTCACAAATTCTGTGTCTTTTAATTTGCTTGGGAAATTTGATTCATTTTTGCCAGGACGTTATCCTTGGTACATTTGCTTCTCCTCTGCTGTACAAATTAACAGATATATTCCACTGTATCTTTTCATCTCTAGCTTTTGAGGATGGGAAGGAGGAAGCTAGAGATGGTAGTTCCCTTTGAAAACTCACAGCTGAAGATGGGACACCAGAGCAATGGACCAAGCCTCTGAGCTGGGAAGGAGAACCTGTTTTATGTGAGCCCTGTTTGGTCCTTAGAACCTCCAAAGCTGATGGCTCAGAGGGAGCTGGGAAACTGTCCCAGGGGAGACGAGCTGGGTCTCTTTGTTGTCCCTCCATGGTGCAGAAAGGCTGCAGGAGTTCCTAGGTGAGTTGGATCCGAACAACTGAGGGTTTGTGCTCCTAAAGCCTTGCCAGAGGCTTTTCTTCCTTACCTGAGAGGGTCAAAGCCTACCTGCCCTGAATGCAGTGGGCTACCAGGATGAGCCAAGGGAATCAATACACAGCGCAGTATGAATTTAATGTATGTAAGCCAGGCTGCATTTTTAATCAGCTATATATTTATTGTAGAGAAGAGTAACAAATTACAGTACCACTAGCACACAAAAGCTTATGGCATTCCATTATTCTTAATTAATAGGTAAGTGCAAGCCTTTTTTTATTTATACTGGAGGAGATCTTGTTGCTAATTTGGTTGCAAATGTATCTGTAAAAAGGAAAAAATGTATATCTATTTATTTTGCTATTTTAATAATAGAGCACTCATTCTTTCCTTTTAGTTTTTTCGATCATTCCTTGGTTTGCAATCAAATATTAGCATGTTGATTTTGCATATATTTCAAAGACGTCCACTCTTTTTTATAAGGAAAACAAACTTGTTTGTAGCAAACTAATAAAATGCCTCTGGAATCTAAAATGAACACTGGGAATGACACAGGTTCCCTGAGCTCTTTTACCTGGAATCTGGTCAAACAATCAGCCACTGGAATTATCTATCAATCAGTAGATCATTATCAGAAAAGCCTAAGAGCAGGTAACGTATTTTGCTGATCCATTCACTGCTCTCCTTTTCCTTCCCCCTAGGTAAGAACACATAGGTCTCAACAAAACTTGTGAGCCTTCACTTGGAAGTTCATTGTTAATTCTGGGGAGGTGAAACCAACTGTTTCAAGTAATTTTTATCCTTTAACAGAATTTAACTATTCCATAATTAGTAATTAGAGTCTTTGCATACTTTCCATATTAAGATCAAAAAGCTCTTGGGAAAATTTAAAGTGAGTCTTAAAAAATAGAAATTTATATTTAAAATCTTGAAGCTTCCTAAACAGAAAGAATCATTCCTATGTGGAATCAGTTGGAACTGGGGAAGCTGACTTCTGAATATTAACCTGCTCTACTAGATGTGATATGATTTGGAAGATGATTTTTAAGATTCTATTAAAAAGAAAAAGGAATAAATATGAAATGTTTAAGATAGTAAATAAGAAATAAATGGAAATCTCTTCATATTGCATTTTAGTTTGATTTGTTACAGGTGGTTTGACGGATTTTGATGAACACCATGAGAACATGCTGTTAATCACGTTGGAAATCTGATGTTCTATCAGAGGGGCAGGAGATACGTGAGCTGAAGGTGAGCAGTGGAATCATTTCAGTTCTCAGAGCAACACAATGAGTTTTCTCCAGAGGAAGTTTTGTGTACAGTTTTTCTGAATCTCTTTTAAAATGAGTGTGCAAGTGGGAGGTGAATGACTAACTAAGGTTGACTCAGGGGCCAGAATTTGTGCTCATTATATGTCTTGGAAATTGTTTTTTAATACCAATGACCACAACTGGATTTAGACCTTGAAATTCTTAGAGTCTCCAACTTTGAAACATTTGAATTTTTATGCACTGATCTATAATTATTTTCTGTAGGATGCTGTTGCTGGAGTGCTCTGTTGTGATAGATACCTGAAACTGCCGATTTTCTTCTGATCATTCTCAAAATTTGATATGTTGGTTTTTTCCAGGCTGGCTTTCTAGGCAGCTGTTTTTGTACAGAAGTTCATTTTTTGAGAGGAAGAATGTACTGTCAGAGATGCTCAGAGAAGGCAATTTTTTAGTGGATAAATGTGGGACACTTACTAATTTCAAAAGTCATCTTTACATATGCTAATCTGCCTCTCCTCCTCTGTGAGGAATAGATGGATTGCAGTCCCAACAGGGTAGAGCATCACTGTTCAGTTGAGAGAGGCCTGTCAAGCCATTTTCATCTGTATGGTGATGGTGAAACTTTGCTTAAAGTAACATCATATACAGCAAAAAATATAAGCAGCCCTCTCCTGCTGAGCTTTCCAGGACTTTCTGCTTGCAGTAAATGTTCAAAAACACTGCAGAACTTGATCAAGAACCAATAATTGAAAAGATGACACGACCTAATTTGAGAAGGGTTATACCTTCACGTGCCCCACACTTGTGTAGTTCAAAATAGTACACATCTTGTCCCTTTAACTTCAGGTGTATGTGTCTTGTCTGGTTCTTGGAAGTGACTGTGTACAGGCAGAGCATAATTGGCAGCCTGTGACATCCCTGTCTGCAAGTGTCTCTCTAAATGCAGCGTATTTCAGCCTTTATCTAGTGATGGCTGTTACCTGAGAGGAGCCCAGGGCCATCTCAAAGGGCTTGTAGCGGCTAATTGTGCCTGTTAGGACTAGCAATTAGCTGGGGATCTCTCCAGCAGGCAGCTCCGACACCCACCGGCTTTCAGCTCCTCTCACGTCCTTCCAGCTAACTAGCAGTGCCAAGCTCAGGAGACAGGCTCAGGAGGCAGGCACACCGTGGTGCTGGGAGAGGGAGAGCAGGGATGTGTGCAGGACAGCCAGGAAAACAGCCACAGGGCTGGAATGCTGCATTGAAATCCCACCTGGTTACTGCAGAGAGGGGGCAGAGAGCGACCTGTCCCTCGTTTGTAGGGGTGAGCAGCCCGGCCACTTGCACAGGCAGCACTTCAGCTTTAAGGAAATAATAAAATCTAATTACGTGTAGGTCATAAAAGGGATCACGTACATATGGTGGTTACTGGTTACCATGGTGCAAACAATGGTTTCAATGGAAACATGAAGTAGAACGTCGGAGAATTAAGATAATAAATCAGTTTCATTGAATAATAAAGCTTTGCACTTACCCATTAATTAAGGATAATCGTATGCCATAAGCTTTTGTGTGCTAGAAGTAATGTGTTGCTCTTTACCATAAATATATAGATGATTAAAAATTCAATACACCTTACAGGTAGCAAATTCATACCATGCTCTGTATATATTATGAATGAAAGATGAAAGCGTTCTTTTTGCGCTTATTATTTTTTGGATTGGGATAGAGTGTTTCAATTACCCACCAGAATCTGAGGATTTCATGGCCACTCAAGACTTTTCTCAAGACTTGAGAAAACTCTTTCTGTGAAATCTTTGTGGAAATCTTTAAACACTGATGACATAATTCTACAAATATCTACAAATGTTAAAAAAATAGGCTGGGCTTGTCTGCCACATCTGGTTTCCAACAGCGAATTGAGAGGTACCACATAATGCAACACGCTGTAACACAATGCAGCCTGATCTTGTATTGACCCTTCCACTTGATACATCTTTAGGTGCTTTATAATCCCTAACAAATGTACCTTAAAATCCTATTGAACTGTGGAGGCAATTGAGAACAAATGTCTTCAGACCAGAAATAGCATCTGATTCTGGGACCAAACGAGAGAGACCACACCAGATCCACAGGATGTGCAGACCAAAGGACATGAAGGCTTCTGCCTACTCCTGTGAATCAAGGGCAGAGAAAACCTTGGGAGCCAGCAAAGAGCATCAGACAACTGAAGTTTAGTCCCTTTCTCAAATGAACAGAAATGAAACATACCAAACACTTTTAAAATGACATCATTAAATCCCTACCCATCTCAGGATATTTTTTTTTCCCTTTATCTCTAAAGTGGCATTTGCCAGAAAAAATTTCAGACAGAAAAGATTGTCTCAGGCTGAAGGCATGGTAGATACAGACAGTGTGAACCCCAAATCCTGTTCTCTGGCTCTTGCCCAGAACTCTGCAGAGTAGCCCAGTTCCTTGGCACAGAAATAAATGTTCAGTAATGTCCACAGACAATTTTTCTTAACTTTAGAAAGGAAAATATGGAGATCTTGGCCTTTTTTTTTTCTTTCTGTTGATGTAGAAAGTTATGTATTTGCCTTCGATTCCCTGCCTGTCTCTCTAAAGTTATGCCTCAAAATCTCTCAGGGAATCTGTTAGGCTGACAAATATGCACTTTTAAAAATTGTCTTTTAAGGAAATCTGAATAAACAGAGGCCTACAATACATCAATAATCAAACCAGCTCAGCCTTGCTCCTGAAAAATGCAGAAAGCCAGTTTTCTTACTGGCGTTTCAGCTCTGAGATCCCAGTTTGGGTCCAAATCAAAATAAGAACAAATAAGAAAAATTAATTAGGTGATCTGGGTTCAGCTGCTCTTGCAGAAAACCACCATACATAACTGAGTAGAATTTTGGCTATTCACTCTGTCCTAAGCACCCTAAGAACCTCTGCTTAGAAATGTGGCTTTGTTTACATGCAGCTTGAATTTTTTGTAAACCTGAGAGAGGGAACTCCTCTATTCTGCAGACTGATCATACACTGAGGGCTGTGTGAGAGGAGCTTGTGATGCTGACAACACGCTGAACCCTGGCAGAAGGCATGGAAAGAGCAATCCTTTAATGCTCATCAATACATGAGTGGATATTTCGCAGAGTATTAACCTGAATTGCAGAGATGTATGCTGGAGTGTGTAAAACAGGCAATGCAAAGGGGAGGTGAAAGCCTTTTGTCTACTCTCAAAAGAGAGCTAGGGGAAAAAAAAAAAATATGAGAAACAAATCCAAATCCTTCCAAACTGAACTTAAGTGTTAAACATGACCTTTGGATTTAAGAAGCACAAATTTTCACAGGAAGTTGAAAACACACTGGATGGGGGAACTAAAGAACAGCAGGAACAGATGCCATTATTTGGCACACAGTGGGGAGAGCAGCACAGAAAAGGCAGTCTCTGCAGAAGACATTTGCCTTTAACTCTCTTTGTTTTCTCTTGGGGAGATAAGGGTAGGCACTGTGTGAGATTTTCTCCTTACATCAAAAGGCTGGGGGAAGGGGGAGGGAGGACAAGCTTAAAAATATTTTAAGAACCTGGCCATAAAAAATTTCAGTTATCTGTTTTACAACACAAGAGGGTTTGTGAGCAAAGAGAGCCTAGGAGGGATCTCCTTAGATTAACTGCAACAGCCACTTGCTAGCAGGGAAGGAAGGACCCGGGAAAGGGAACAAATAGTGTGCAGCCTTTGTTAAATAGAGCTGTATTCATGGGGAATGTGCATGTGAAATTACTGCAGTGCCAGCCTATAGGGCAGAGGGATGAGCCTGGCTCCTGCAGGGTGAGCTCACCCTGTCCATGCTGCTGGGGCTGTGGGGAACCTCTGCAGTGGGGAGACTGAGGGAAATGACTTTTTCTCACCCACCCAGGGGACAGTCTCAAACACACAGAAGAATCAGCCATTGTAGTTTTGCTTTTGGTTTCTGCACTGTTAGGAGCATGAGACAAAACCAAAAACCACCTCTAGCACTTTCCTGTGGCTGTTGCATCCTTTAAACCTGGCTTGGACCAAGGGAAGGGAGCAAGCGCATTGCACCACCAGTGAATATAAAGGTTTATTGGTTGATGTTTGTTTCTGATTTGGAACTACGAGAGAATTGTGCAATTGACACCAAATGTAATGCGTGTAGGGGCTGGGTACCCGAGATGGGTACAAAAACTATTCAAATAAATTATTCAGAGAAATGACACGATATTTTGTAAAACCTGGTCCACTTACATGTAAGAGGTTGAATACTTGTGCCAGGGGCCTGATGACCTTTCCTGTAGCAGTCTCTGCTCAGAGACAGTGGGATCAAAGAATTCCTAATTAGTGGTATCTCTTTGGGAGGGAGGAGTGAAAGATTATCACTCTGCTTTCACTTTTGAAGATAACACTTATGTATGGTGGAAGTCTATCTTTGGCAAAAATTTCTGTACACAAATTATAGTTTTAATAACCCTATAAGCATTCCTAGTTCAAAACAGAACTAGGGAACAAAGATAAGTTGCAGGGGATGGATGCAAGAAAAATATTTTTAAATAGGATTATTGTGAAAACCAACAAAGTCTCACTCAGGTTGTGTCATTATTCAAACTCCTTACTTTGTAAATTCCTGCAGTTTCAGAGGTGAGGCCAGCTTACTGACAAGGGAACAAATGTCTAACATTGGAATTCCTGGGGGGTTTTTGTGCCCAAAAGTTACCAATAGACACAGGCTGTTCTGAACATCATGGTGAAATTAAGCAATAGGGGAAATCTTTACCATAGTGAAGGATCAAACAAACCCTTCATTAAACAGGAACAAGCAAAGAGACACATCATTTTTGGAATGCATTTCCTGTAACTTCATCATATTTGTTTGAGATAATAATCTTTACTAAAATTAAATTCTTTATTTTGTTAAATTTTGCTCTGAATGAATTTGTCTTCCATGGCTGCAGGAGCAAATGTGTAAATCTCAGACGAGCCCACCAAAGGTATGAGCGCAAAACAACTCTAAGCACGTAAATTAGGTAAATACCTTTCCCTATCCCTTTATGGAGCTGATTGAAAAATGCAATGTATGGTTTGTGCTTTGAAGCTGTGCAACCTTCAAGTGCTTGTATTTCAGCATGCAGAGCCCTGTTGAAACTTATGGTGTTACTTGTATTAAGTTTTAAAATGTCACTAAGGGGATTGGGATAATCTGGAATGCCAAGAAACTGTTTGTAGTCTTTGGGTGGCATGCCCCGTGGCACTTATTTCCCTCCTCATAAGGCATTAAATGCTGTAAATATTTATTCATACATATCTAATTTTAATATGGTGTTTAAAATGCAGCTCAGATTTTGGTGGGGTTTGAGGATGCTGACTTAGGAATGGGTCAGTTGTGGCAGCAGCCAAAGTGGTTTGCATGTCTAGGGAGCAATGTGTAATACAAAAGTAAGAGGTTGGATAAAATGGGTATAAATCATGTTAAAAGCTTTTAATTTTTACATGTCCTCTTACTTTAAGTATCTGTGTAGTCCATTGGGTGTGTGTTGGTCTTTTCACGATTTTGGCAGTGTGAAGAAGTGCTAGTATGTGCTTCAGTGTCACAGACCAAGCAGGTTAAATTTGCTTTCAATGTAAATAAAAATTATTCCTATAGATTCATTGGTACAGTAATGCATAACCTGAAGATAAGCAAAAATAGAGTGAATAAAAGACTCATATGCCTAACAATTTGCAGAAGTGGAACCTAGAGTGAGCAGATTTCTCTTTTCCAGGCAAAACTAAATTCCACAAATGAAAATATAACTGAAAGGAGTTAAGACATTCTTCTCATATAAACATGTTGTTTTGTCAGTATATTCTAATTTTCTAAATTTTCTCCAAGTCAAAACTGTTTGAGAATCAGAAACATTGGAGGCCTCTTGTGTTTAATAAGGGCTGGTGCCTTTTGTCATTTGAGGAGAAGAAAAAAAAAAAAAAGGAATGGCAATAGAAGCTATTTTGCTAATGTTTTTATCTATTCTGTGACTGACATCAATAATACATAACAGTTCCATTGACATTGCATCCTGTCCAATGGACCCACTGACCTGATTCAATGTCAGCTGAAATGCCTCGTACATCATAAACATACAGGAATTCTCATAGATCCATTATCCTCCTGCCCCATCCAGGAGTGCCAGGGATCCAGTGCTAAGCCTACAGGAGTTTGAATTCTTTTTCTTTCAGTTTATATTTATGAATGATAATGATGTCAATAGTCGTCCAGATACTCGGCTGATAAGCCTGTGGTGTACAAACCCAGATAAATACCTCATACCTTGTCAGGAGAGCCTGCAAACCTGATATGTCATTCTGCTTTATTGTGCAAGAATATATGAATCATAATATTCCTATTAACATTGCACAAAGTCTGCAGTAGTTGGAGACTTCACCCAATGACAGTACAACTTTCATAAAAATATGGATAGTTAGCATGTGCCCCTGCTGTGATTTCATTGCCACTAAAAGCAAAGGGAACACAAATGAAAAATATTCCAAAGTTTTTCATTGGTCCCCCTGAACAGTGCACTGCAGCAGTATATATTTGTTTTACCATTGAGCCTGTTTAGCAGTCAAACTGTAGGAAATTGAATACACACTTACTGTATAAAAATGATATGCTTGGTTAGTGATACTTTAGAAGAAATAAGTGCATCAATCATAGAATAGCAGGTTGTCAAGGCTTTATATGTAGGAAAAACACAGAACAAAGAATGTAATGCATGTTGGGCACCTTTTTACAGAAGTTTCATGCCAAAGTTGATTTACAATGAACATTTCCCTCCCTCTCTCCTCCCAAATTCTTCTAAAGAAATGCTCAAAGAAATCAGAGCAAACTATCATGCTCTCTGTTCTGACGTGTGTGTAATTACAAGATCATCCTCATTGTGAATTTTCTGTTTGGTTGATTTAAGAAAAAAAAAAGGTGCATACTCTTAATGCTGTTCTGTCAGTCAAACTCAGAAGGGTAATTTTCCTCACAAGTTAATGGGAAGGAGACGACTTAATAATTAGCCTGGTTTAGACAGGGCCAGATCCTTGACAAGGAGCAGCTCCTGCACCCAGGACGTGCCTCAGAGGCTGAGCAGTTCTCAGGGCAAGCCCATCTGCAGAGTTTCATTGCAAGTACTCAGCCCCAGAAAGAAGGTCCTGAGGTGTGCACTGCTGGGCTGTCCTGGGCACTGGTTTTGCCCAGCGGTTCTCCTGGGCATGTTGGTCATGCTCAATTTCCCATCAGAGCCCTCTGAGATGTGCAGACCTGACACAGAATCTGTGCAATGCACAAGCTTTCCTGACAGCATGTGAAAACCTACAGATTCAAACTGCCACAAAGTAGTCTATTGCCATGGACTGTTGCATCACTCTGCAGGATCCAGACCCCAAAGCATGACACAGAGCCTGCTTCTGCCTAAATGCAAACTAAAATGCTGTGTTATCAAACAGTGTAAGGCTTCAGCTGGTAAAAAAGTTTCTGGATTTCCAGCTCAGCAGCTATTTTCACTCTGTTTCTTCTTTGGGGCATCCATTCACTCTCCCAGGTACATGGCTCCTTCCATTATATGGATTTATGCTGCAGACATATGGCTCTAGTTAATCTGACAATAGCTCTTGCTCCCTTCCAAAAGATCTGTTCTGGGCAGGTAATCATACATTGTAATGAAATATAACACAAAGACAGGAAAGACCCTTTTATTTTATTTCAGCAACAAAGACATCTTTCGAAGTTCACCTTAAATATTGTTAGTACTAATGCAACCATCCCAAATATCAAAATAATTGTGGTTCATTTATGTTGTTGGCCAATATAAAGTCACAAATCTCCAAAATTCTTTGCCTAAATCCATATTTGATTGTTTCAATGGTCTGCCCATGCAACCTCTGCTCACAACTAGGAAGAATCAAAGCAAATAAGCATTGATTAGGCTATAGCAAAACTGCTGCAATGGACAAGTGACCACTTGTGTCTCATCACTCCTCTGTTTGCCATGTGTAAAACTCCCTGACTGCCATTTTTCAGTAGTGGTATAAGGGCTCAAAAAAGTTCAATGCCTCTTTCTCTTTCAAAAAGGGGAACGATGAATGGGGAAGGTTCAACCGATTTTCTCTACTAGAAAAAGAAGAAAGGTTTTTTGGTTCAGAGAGGGCAGTCTGGACTTCTGCAACCCCTGAGGCCCACAGGAAGGACCATGAATGGAGGAGCATCCCAATGCACTTCAGCTTTTGGTATTTCTTACTCATGGCTCTCTTCCACCAGAACTGCTCCTGGGGAAGTGCTTCAAGGACAACTGTCTCCTCCAAACTCTTCATTTCTGGGGAGGCTCAGGTATGAGTCATAGCAATGACATCCTCAGAGCATGTTTTTATTCCTTCACCTTAATCCATCTGGCTATGTTTGTGGAATGGAGTGATGGCCCAGTAAAAGCACCTTATCGATTTGACTTCTTAGCATTAAGCATTTTAGTAGCATGAAGGTTTACAAAATCTGTTATTTAATATATCATTGTCTGGAAAAAAATAATATTCTTAACTGAAATGTACAGACATCTTTATGTGTCTTTTGGCAGAGTAATTTCTAACTGGTCTCCACTTTAATCTCATTTTTGTTGATTTCATTGTTTTTAGAGCCCTTCAATTTCCCTTTAAATTAAACAAACACAACCCAAAACTTATTTTTCCTGGACCAAACAGGTACATATAAATAGATAAGCTCATACTGCACAGGAATGTAATGAAGATACTAGTAAAAGCAGAAAGCATCAGCTCTGTGTGCAACTGGGAACTCCACTCTATATCTCAAAGTATTCCTGCATCTCCTGGTTAAGGGTGCAAGGAAGTGCAGCTGAGATGTCTTACACAGCAGTTTTTAACTGGAGTTTTCGTGTAATATCAAAATAAATGAATTCAGTGAATTACCCAATGGCTCTCCTCTCTTCCTTTTCTCCTCAAAGGTGTATGGTTTTCTGGTTTTTCTATGTCATTATTATCAATTGTTTGGCCCTCATGGATTTCCTTCAGGGCCATTGCATAACAAAAGGTTCAGAACAGTCATGCAAAGTGTTGCAGAAGAGGACTGTGTATGTGTACACATATATATGTATGTATTTATATCTTTAGCACCACCTTGGACTCTAATCCAGCTGAGGACTTTTGTGACTCAANCTGCAGAAGAGGATTGTGTGTGTGTACACATATATCTGTATGTATTTATATCTTTAGCTCCACCTTGGACTCTAATCCAGCTGAGGACTTTTGTGACTCAAACCCAACATTTCTATCCACTGTGAAAGGGCTGTAGATCTTTATAACTGTTAAAAACGTGTCTAGATGAAGATCTTCACATTTTTATGGCAAGGTTAATGCTGCCACTAAATTGCCTACCACACACAGATTCCTTACAGCCTGGTGAGTTTTCCCAGGGAGGGTTTTGTTATGCTGTAAACTGATTTTGCAAAGCTGCAAAACCTTAGGCACTCAAAAAATTCAGGTCACCAGCCAGACTCCTTTCAATAGTCCTAAGCAAGGCACCATGAGCCGAAGGCCTTGGGGCTTGTTAGCCTTTCCTGGAAATCCTGATAGCCAGAGGAATAAGTCTACATACAGCTGATGAGTTCTCTCTGATGCTGTAAATGTTATGAACACACACCACAGAGGTATCTGCCATCCAGCCTTGTTGGATGGCTGCACTGGAGGGCAGCCCTGGACAAAGGAAAACAAAGCCAAGTTGCCATACAAGGAACACAGTGACCGTTTTTGAGTCCCACCAGGACAGTCAGACTATAGAAGATATGATCTCTGTGTATTTCCATCATAGGGAACACTGTCCTGTCCATAATATAACATGATTTTATGAAGAGTTGCCTAAGGGGCAATACATACCTGCATGGCAATCAGACTTCTTATTTCTAAGTGTGCAACAAAGCATGTGCTGGGCTTCAATCACTTTCTGTAAGATTTGAATCTATTCATTTTGACTCTCTTTTTCACAGATAGTGTACCTAGCTCAGTGTCTGGGAAAAGAAGTGTTGCAATACCTTAGAGCCTCAAACCCCAGCTGTGGGGTTTCAGAAAACCTCACCAGGAAGTGCCAGCTGTAAAAAGGAGCTCAGAGAGGGAGGCTGTACTCATCAGATGCTCCAATGGGACTACACTGTAACCTAATTATATGAGGGGAATCTTAGAGGTATATTTATCTGGGGATGGAGCCCACCACTGCATCCTGATGGATGATGGGCAACAGGGAGCCCAGCCAAGCTGTGAGACTGGATCTCAGCTCTCCTGCTACTCCATGAGCAATCCCCAGGATGGGCAATGCAGGTACCAATGAAACCAGAGAAATGCAGAGGTGTCAGAAGGGAACTTAAATGGATAATACTCAAAAAGTTGCTAAAATAAGGAAGTACTCACATCCAGTCATGTAATACATTTTTTTATTTTATTTTTTTCTAGGGTTTTTATTCTGGGGCAATAGGAGATGATTCTGAAGTGGTATCGAAGATCCTCTGCAGCAGGGCAGGCAAGGAGCATTTTTGGTGTCACTGGGAGAGGCATGTTGTGTTCAAAGACTTCAGATCCAATACTGTCTTTATAAAGGGGATTTCTAATGAACAAAACCAGAAAAATATGGCTTCAGTCACTGAGAAATCCAAAGATACAGAAATAGGACAACTTGGCTTATCTGCCTAAAAAGTTTGAAAGGTACAGGTAACTTTGCCTAGATCCAGTTGTATTTTTTCCCAGATCTTCTAGCTATTTCTGATGTCACCTGTTAGGGTTTTTTTGTTGCTTGCCTTTCTGTCGAGATAGGTTGCTATTCAGATACTTGCATTTTTCCTTTTCATTATCAGGGCTGGTATAAAAAAAATAGGTGAGAAACAAGGAGATACATCAGGAATATCTAGAAAGTATTTTCACACTAGAGAAGGTTGGCGTAGAGGAAGAAAAGACATGACAAGTACTGGATTTCTACTGAGGACTAATATAGGATATTATCTATCAAACACCTCACAATAACTTATCCAATCTCCCTCCACATGATTTTATTGGCAGTGGTGCTACTTCTGAGTCAGACCAGGTACCCAGCTATGCTGCAGAGTTAGTCAAGCAATACAATAATAGCGTAAAAGTTGCAGGAGGTGGATGCAATTTCTGGAAATGCTATTGATGGCATTACTTATTTATTTAGTAGACAGAATTTAGAATGGGAATAAGGATTTGTCTGTCACCATCACATCAGCCATCAGTTCAGCGCTGCCCTAGGCAATGAGTATGCTGTTACTAATTTTAGTTTTTGTTGTCATTCAGTCCAGATAATTTTTGAGGTTCATTTAGTTGTTGTTAATAAAAAAGAAAGACAGAAATACTGTGTACAGGCAAAGCAGGGTACTGAGAAATCCACTCCTCAAATCACAGTCCCTTCAGATTTTGCTAGTGACATGACAGCCAGTTAGTTATTTCCTTCAGAGACAGGAGCACTGACTTGGCTTCTCTTCATGACTTGGTGCTTTCTCTGGGGGGCCCAGTGTCACAGCCACATCCTGCAGACAGCAATGCATTTGTGCTGCCTTTGGAAAGAGCATTTCCAGTGCTGAGCACTTGAGGGTTCATCCTGAAAAGGAAGAGATTGAGTACTAGAAAAACTCAAAATAGTAATTGAAGATGAATGAGTTGCTGTTCTGCATAGAGCCTCTAAACGCTTTCATTAGACCAACATGGCAGTGGGCAGTGCTCAAGTTGTGATTAAACTGTGCAATTCATTTCCATGGGAAAATAAGGCAGAATTTTCTGAAAGTTAAAAATACTCTACCTGTCATTTCTTTATTTATTTACGTGACATTTAGAGCCCAGTGGACAGAGGTAGCTAAACTGACACAAGAGGTCACTTCCTGCTCACAATGGCTTTGGGGCACAAATTTTTCACCTGCCAAAGTAATACTTTGCTATTTCCTGACACCATCCCTGTATTGTCACCACTTTACAGTTATTAAATGTCTCTAAATCCCTCTACTGCCCCACATGTTGCCTTTGATATGCGTGATAACAGATAAATCCATTTTACAAATGTGTGGTGGGTTGACCCTGGGGGGGACAGACCAGGTGCCCATCAAGGCCAGGCTGTCACTCACCTCCTCAGCTGAACAGGGGAAGGAGAATATAAAGAAAAACTCATGGGTCAAGTTAAGGACAGGGAGTGATCACTCACCCATTACTGTCAAGGGCAGAACAGACTCAACTTGGAAAAAAAATAATATTTTACCAATCAAATCAGAGTAGGATAAAGAGAAATAAAGTCAAGTCTTAAAAGCATGTTCCCCCACCCCTCCCTTCTTCCCAGGCTTAACTTTAGTCCAGATTTGTTTTACCTCCTCCTCTACCACAGCCCAGGTGGACAGGGAAAGGGGCTGTGGTCAGTTCATCGCTCGTTGTCTGTGCCATTCCTTCCTCCTAAGGAGGAGGAGCCTTCACACTTCTCCCCTGCAGCAGCATGGAGTCCTTCCACAGGAGATGCAGAAGAGTGTCTCCACAGAACACTTCCAACATGAGTCCTTCCCATGGTGCAGTTTTATGTGAACTGCCCCAGCGTGGGTCCCTCCCACAGGGTACAGCCCTTCAGGAACAGCTGCTGGCAGCAAACCTGCTGCAGCCTGGACTTCTCCCTCTGTGGGACCACAGGTCCTGCCAGGAGCTCTTCCAGGTTAGTCTTTCCATAGGGTCACAGCCTCCTTTGGGCATCCCCCTGCTCCAGCGTGGGGTCCTTCACAGGCTTCAGGGTGATCTCTGCTCCCCTGTGGGTCTCCACGGGCTGCAGGGGCACAGATGCCTCACCATGTACCATGAGCAGCTGGGGAATCTCTTCTCTGGCATCTGGAGCAGCTCCTGGCCCTCCTCCCTCACTGATTGGTGTCTGCAGTGCTGTTTCTCTCATATTTTCTCACTGGTCTCTCCAGCTGCTGCACTGCCACCGTGGCTGATGGGCTCAGCCCTGGCCAGCCATGTGTCCCTCTGGGAGCTGCTGGCATCAGCTCCACTGCACACAGGGGAACCTTTTGGCAGTCTCCCACAGAAACCACCCTGGAACTCCTCCTTGCCAGGCAAACCAGATACAAAATGATAAGAGTAGCAAAAGGACAACAGGAATTTGGATGCTGCTGTCCTTCTCACATCACTCCATAGTTGAGTTTCTTTCTTGTAAAATGTCCAAAGCTGAGATTTTGCAGAACACGGTGATTTTGTTTACCTCTGCAAGCCCTGGGAGTGTTTTGTGAGGATCCCAGGACAGCTCCCAACAAGCAGGCAGGCTTTGCAAGTGGGGCATCAGAGTATCTGCAGCGTCAGTGCAGCATCCAGGAATCTCTCCAAAGTGGATTGCCCTGCTGAGATTGCTGTGATGCTTCCAGGGCTGCAGGGATATAGTGCCAGGATTTCATGGCACTGCATCACGCTCCGTGTGTGCACCCAAACCCCCTCTGCTCCACAGCCAGGAGCTCCCAGAAGTGACAGAACAACATGTTCACAGAAAGGGCAGCACTTTTGTGCTAGCACAGCTACAGTTTTAATTGAGGTGAGGAGTCTTGCCTCCGTTCCATGACAGGGATTCATTGCCATCCCAGAAGCTTTTGGAGGATACAGGCCCAGATGACAGTGCAGAGGAGTTTCTCTTTGCTCCTCTGAATGGAGAGTGAGTGAGGGGTCTCTCCTCACCAGGTCCCCATTCAGGACTATCACAGAAAAACTGCACGTGGGGTCATCAGGAGAGTGAAAACCAACCAGGCTGGACACTGAGAAAATCTCATCTAAGCAATGTTGTTGCACCCACGAGCTGCCATGCGTAATTTAAAACCCACTGAAGGATGGCCAGTGAAGGGCCCAGGTCCCAGCAGCTGCCAGGGCTCATTTCCTTTCCCTCTAAGAAGGGTGGTGAGGACCACCTGAGGTGCTGCCTTGTGTAGCAATAAGACATTTGTCACGGTCTGAGATGGAAATCCTATCTGGTATAATTATTTTATATTAAAATAGATGTAATTTTGATATGGAAATATAGAATGATGTACATTACATTAGTCTAAGAACAGGATATTCATCTCTACTTTAATTTGTAGACTTCATAACTTTGTTTGCATTCACTGCAAGATAACTACTGTACATTCCTGAAAAATGACATCTTGCATGAAAAGACTTAACAAAAGCCACAGTGCTGATAATTTTCCCGTGGATCAGGGAGGACAGATCTCACTGTGGTTTCACAGACCTGGACCAAAGCTTGCCTTTATAACTTTAAACTAAATTGTAATGCTGTCATGGCCATACATTAAAGGAAGTTTCTCTTGATTAACTCAGTGATGTGAAACTAGATTTATTCTCCTGGAACAAGCATAAAAAGGGCAAAAGTTTCATTTGGGGAACTTGTTTGGTCGGCAAAATGCAGACACAGTGAACGTTTGAATGTTTCAGAAACAGGTATATGAATTTATTAATTTTTTATCTGCTGTTGCTCAACACGTCTCAAATTTTTGGAAGCTGTTTGTGAGATTTTGCTTTGAGACCTGAGAAACTGAAGGCAGGGCACTGAGTAATACGTGTGAGGAAGGGAGTAATACACTGTCGTTGATAATTTTGAACAGTGAGGGATAAAGTACTTCTTGGGGGACACTGGCAGAAGGGTGAATGATGCATGTGCAGCTGGCTGCTTTCTAGAGGCTGCTAAAGCATTAGTTTTAAATAATAAAATCTTAATCAGATTATATCTGTATTTTGGATAGCCTCTCTGTTACTGTGCTAGTTGATTTCTTGAGACAACCACCTTTTGTAAGTACCTACACACCCCGTGTCATCTTGTAGTAAAGACACCTTTAGTCCATCATGCAAAAATACAGCAGATCCCTGCAGCTGAAAGCTGAATCTTCACATATTTAGAGCAGCGATAAAAAAGATTTTTAAGATCAAGAGTCTTTCCAAACTCATGAGCTACTCTTGTAATTGTTCCCAGTCTGGTTCTGCTTGTGGTTGAGGCAGATTTTCAGCTATGCTATACCCAAAAATAAATGCAATTTCCTGTTCAGTTTACGTGTTTGCACTTACAGACCTTCGCAATCAGGACATCAAGAGAAGTGAACTTTTCAGTTCAAAAATGTAAAAATACCTAATTTTAATTATTTGTAACCAAGGAAATCCCTTAAATATGCCACTTGCACCTTGGATGTGCCACCAGCATTGATTTAGGAGTCTCTAAATCCACAAACTTAATATATTTCAATGGATTAAAAAAAAAAAAAAAAGAAAGAAACAAAGCTCAACAACCTTTAACTCATGTTATAATAGTTTAAAAGAGCATTAACTGAACCTCCAGGGAAATTGAAAACCTATAATTACACAGAGTCATTACTCTAGATTATGTTCTAAAAGATTTTAATCCCTGTATTATTAAAA
>VXBB01014403.1:307268-367937 GCA_013399915.1 Illadopsis cleaveri
AAAGTAGATATTTGTATTTTTGTTGTTGTTTTTCTTCCTTACCCTGGACATATGGCACTTAAAATTGTGCACAGACCCTTTGTAAAAACAGTGTGAGTTAGACACAGAGCATTGCCCAGACATGAAGCTTTAACTGTGAATTTCTTTGCTTTGGCACCAGAGGGTCAAAGTCAGATTTTAGGTGTTAACCAAACACAGGGTGTGTTGGGTTGTTTTGCCATCAAATTTTTAACACGTGAAAAACTCGACGTCTCTTAAATAATTAACTGTTTTTACTAAGTGTCAGGACCGTCTCCTGGTTTCCATGTGGAAAATGTGTCCTTGTGGCTGATGCAGAGCCCTGCTCTGGAGCTGTCTCCTGGAGGTGGGTGCTGCCCCCACCAAAACTTTTCAGTGAGGACAAATCACAAAAGGTTTGGAAATGAATCGGCTGGCAAGGCCCGCTGCCAGAGGTCAAATCTGCAATTGCATGGAAATGTGAAGGTGCAATTGCTTCAGGCTTTAATGAACTCCAAAAAGAAATATGCAGGCCTGTAAAGCTCATCCATTAGATCTTGACCTACAAATGGCAAGGAATAACAGCAATGCAACCATGAGGTGTGCTGACTAAGGGAATTACCTGGGCACAATTAGTTTTACATGTTTTGGCATTTAATCGTGGCGGCCAGGCACAAGATAGAGCACACAGAAATTACAAATTATGCAAGAAGAGCCTTTCCAATGAAACACACATGGGTTTTCTCCTGCTCTCCCTTGCCTGGGCAGCAGCAGGGACCACTCTCCTTCAGCTTTGGGAAGGAAAGGGTGGCAGTCCCTGGCTGGTGCAGGGGCTGCACACCCCAAAAGGCAGCTCACCCTTGCCCAACAGATGGGAACTCTCCCGGTCAAGGAAGTGGGGACAGGACAGTGTTTTTTTCTCAGAATTCCTGCCTTCCCAAGAAAAGGGGAGACCAAAAATAGGAGTAATTTGCAGAGCTATTATTAGATTGCACTAGCCAACCTGAGAACAAAGAAAGAGGTAATCACACTGCAAATGAATTAGTGGGTCTTTCTAAGGGGATGACAGGAGGAAAGTTTATTTTGTTTATGGCATTGGTGCTGTATTGTGGAAATTATATTCGTCCTTTGTTTCACAGTAAAATTTTCTGCTTGCTTAAGACCCCGAGATTTTAATTTAAAAAGTTGTTACCAGACATGGAGCAGAGATAAACACCCCTGTCTGAGCACACGTTAATTGCTGGCAGCTGGAGGCGAGCGTCTGCTCCAAGTGTCTCAGCTAAGCTCTCCCCTCTAATGAGACAAACTTCCACAGTCCAGGAGAGCCAAAAAAATCCAGCCCTGAACGTGCAGCTCCTCCTGACCTGGAGCTGTCAGGCTGGAAAGTGTCCACATCCACTTCCATGCTGTTTTGTGAGCCTTGTGCCCTGATGTTGGGATTAAGGTGCACTGTGAAGGGATCTGTCGTGTTTCAGTGCCAGGTACAAAACAAACAAACAAACAAACAAACAAACAAACAAACACAGTTCTCATTTGGCACAAACCTCCTAGCAACATAAATAATCAAAACCTGATTAACAAACTGGTCAGTTTGAAATGAAAGTAATGATCTTCCTTTGCCTTCCTGCTCCCATCAGGACGATCACAAAACGTTATCTGTTTGAATAAATTAATTAGAGCTGTCGAGCTGGCTTATTTACCAATGGGAGGGTTTAGTTTTTGTGACCCAAGGGCAGATTCCCAGGATGTCTTGCCCTCAAAGGTGTCACCCAGTTGGTGGCCTGGCCAAGGCACTTCCAGATGGGGAGTGCAGGTCTCAGGAGCAGCTCTCAGCCAGAGCAGAAAACCCTTGGCCAGGCTGGCTGAGCCACATCAGTTGATTCTGAACAAGTGGGTGCACAGGGAATGGGACTATGTCACCCCATCAGCCTCTGCCCCTCTCACAGCCAGAAGTCATTCCTCTGCAGGAGGTTTACTAGTGGGAAAACCAAAAGAAGAAGAGAGAAAAGAATTTTTCTTATTTCTGGAGAACCTGCTTTGAGCCTGAGTGCCCAGGAAAGCAGCTTTGTGTGTGTATGGAGCATGATATCCTACACTGCATTTCTTTCTGTTTTCTGCCTTGCTTCCTTTTTTTTTTTTTTCCCCCTCCATTCAAGGGCCAGGTCATTGCTTCTGAACCTCTCTCTCAAGAACTGACACTTAAAGTGCAAATGAAGCTAATGACAAGAGACAATATTTTAATGTTAATTAGATATTTCATGTGTCTTAGTTCATCAGAGCAATATTGCTCTTTTATGTATTACATGAAAGCAGAGCTTTAGCTTGGAGGAAAACAGGGAACACAGTTGGCCATAGAAGTAGTATTCTCGGGTTTGTAATTATTAAAATTATTGTTACATTTAGGAAATCCAGGAAACTTTGAGAGGAAGATACTTAATAATAATAATGCAGCTACTGCTCTATAGGAAGCCCTGGCAAAGGCTTTACATCTTTCTTTTTCCTCCTACATGAGCTGGCATTGTAAAAGCTCTAGTTTCCCAAGCGCTTGCTAGGAGAGCAGACTTGGCTTTTCTGGGGGATTATATTCATATGTAATGCAGAAATTAGGTCCCTCTTTACCTGAGTTCTCCCCTGCGTCCCTTCCAATGATTTATCCCATTTTTAATAGTTTTGTTAAGACACCAAGATGAGCTGCTAATGCTGTGCATCCCAGTGAAATGGCCTAATGATGATGTTCACCAGAACTAGGTACATAATGTACAATATTTTCTGTGAATGTTTGCATTCCTTGTGGCCTGGTTTCTGCTCCTTTTGCGTTCTTTCACTGGCTATTTGAGAAGTTGCATTTCACTGCCAAGAAGTATTTATACAAAGCAAATTTCAAAGTTGTGCACATATTTGAAGAAAATGAAATTTAAGGCCCTGTCACAGCAATGAGCTCCTTCCAGAGAAACCTCATGCATGGACCCTGAATGCAGAAAATGCCTGGAGAAGGTCACTGCCTCAATGGGAGCTGCAGTCCCCCCTTTCCATGGTGTCCTCACTGTGGACACTCACCAGTGCAGTCATTTTAAGGTGGGTTTTGAAGAGGTAAAAAAACCCCAACAAAACCACAAAAATCATGTAGTGATTTTGTGACCATTTGTGCTTCAGCTGGCCTTGCTTTTGAGATCACTCTGGACAGAATAAATAGATTAAAACCAAATTTTTCAAGGAACAACAGGGAATTTCAAAGTGAATTTATATATTCTGGAACAAGAAACATTTTTTATTTAGCAGTTTGTGTGGGTGCCCACACCTAACAAGAACAGCAGAGTAAAAATGTAGTTAAGCTGTCTATTTTTGTCTACAGCTAGTATTTTAAAAAAATATGTGTTGTAAGAGCAAAGACACAACAGAGAGTGAATTCATTGAATAAAGTAGTATTGCAGATGATTTGCTTGGCTTGGACATCCTGGCTTTGCTCTACTTTCATTTTCAGTGTTAAATCACACTTTTTTTTTTTCAACATCATGTATCCTGAAGGAGAATTGAATTTATGGATATGATTTTCATGTAAAACACTGATATTTAGGTGATAAGCTTTCTTAGTGATGCTGACTCAAAAATACTACACAGCTAACTCACAATACTACTCACATCAAGTGAGTGTTTCACTCAGTGAGCGTGCCAGGATGACGTGAGGAGCTCAGGGCCACAGGGGCTGTTTGCAGATAATTCCACAGGAATTTGGGTTCCCGTTGGATTGGGGAGCTCCCACCAGCCAGGCTTGAACTGGTGTCGAGAATCTGGTCAGTGAGAAAGATTGTGAAAAGAAGAGAATCAGCCCATCCTGTTGGGAAGCAATGGCAACATCAGCTCCAGAGCACCCCAGGTCTCATCCCTTCCCATCTCCCAGCCTGTGCTGGCACTGGAGATGACATGCTGAAAGGATCCCAGAAGGGGGGGTTATTTTTTAATAAGCGTGGAAATAATTTCAATATTAAACACATATTAAACACATACCCACACATAAGACAGACATATGTGCTCACACACCCCAGCAGCATCATCCTTGGTACTGTAACTGTTTACAGGGAAGAATAAAACTTGTGTGTTTGGGGTTCATTAATATACATTAACAATTGTAAACGTTCTGCCTGAATAAAAGCTGTTTGCTTTCCTACTTCAGGGTTTCTGCCCTTTTGGGACATTCAATGGGCAAATGGAATACACTGATAGAGGGCTACAAGTGCTGTAAGTTATATTTAACTAAAATAAACAGGCAGATCCAGACACTTCTGCTCTGCTATAAAAAGACTGCATATGCTCAATGCAGGTTTTCTTAAGGTAAGGGACAGAGCTTAGGAAGCTCTAAGGCAGCTAGATTTGCCCATATGGGAAGGCGGTCTTTCACTGATGATTTTGCAGACAGAAATTGCCCATCTGCACTGTTTGCAGGTGTTTTGAATGATTATATTATTAGCTCTGTCTGTTCAACTTTGCTTTTTTATGGTGGCTTTAGTATTGCAGTAAATAAAAAAAAAGAAGAAATATATAAGCAGCCATCTGGTTCCCAATTTTTGACTAGCGCTCTTTGTCAAGAAAGAAAAAAGAATTCTCAGATATTATTTCCTAGTTCTGAAACACTGGCAAATGAGGAGAACAAATCCCCAAATTCTGACCTGAATATAAAACGGGGACAGAATTTTCTGCTTTTTATTTAACTTGCTCTGATTAATCCATTTAAAAGCAATTGTCTCTGTTCTGTTCTCATTTACGCCTCTGTGAAGTCAGCGGAGTAGTTCTGGGCTTACACCACCCTTTTAGGAGCAGAATCTCCTCCTGATGAAATTGAGGGAGGGGGAGGGAATTAAAGTGAAAGCAATCATTGTGAAACCATTTTCTGTTTTTCTAAATGAGCAACAAAGCTGGGAAGTGATCCTTTGCTGCTGGATTTTTCAGGGAGGATTCACATTTCTCTCAGGTATTTTTGCAAAGCAATGACAAAACTTTGCAAGACCTTTGGAAATAAAGAACAAACTATTTGCTATCTCAGCAGTAAGTTCCAAATCTTTAGACTGCATTTAAGTTTCTCTGAGCATAATATTTGATTATTGGCAATATGTTTCCAGTTAAATATTTCATATAGTGCATAAAGGCCTTTTCTGCTCTCAAGCATTCTGTAGATATTAATGAAAGCAGTGGATTTGTAGATTTATCTGGTGCCTGAACACCTTTTGATGCAAATTGTTTTAGAGCTGGATCAGAGCTTTAACAGAGTCATTTAATGGTGCCTCTATATTCATGAAATCAGAATTATGTATCTCAATGTGGGCAGTCTTTGGAGACATGGTGCCAAGCCTCACAGATATGACCCAAATCCAAGTATTCTCCAAGTTCCCAAAGCCCATGTGGATTTCCTTATGCTCTCCATGAGCAGCAGTACCACACACAAGACTGGGAGGAGGGGAAGGGGTGTGCTGGCTCAGGGGGCAGCTGGGGGGGTCCAGCGCCAGCATTCACACAATCAAAACAAGTGTATGGCCATAATCTGGAATTTGCAGAGGTGTGAGGACATCTGAGGCAAGTGCTTAACCTACAGCTGGAGCTTGTTTGCCCACCTGTCCCTGGGCTGCTTCTGCCTGAAGTTGAAGGGCTTTGGAAAGACAGCAGAATTATGAGTGTAATTCCAGGAACATCCCAAATCCAGGCAGAGTGAGGAGCAAAAGGCCAGTCACTGGGTGAACATGGCAATGCTGATGGGCAAGGAGGAGCCCCTGGCTCTGCTTGCCAGCCAGGTGCTCAGTCCCTGGAGTGGTGAAATGGCACCACAGAGCTGCTGTTTATAGGAGGAGACAGTCATAACAGCAACTTGGCAGGAGCATGTTGGCTTTAAGGTTGCTCATCATCATAAAATCTGCTTAAATCTGCCCTTCCCCACCACTTGCCTTGCTAGTTTAGAAACAAACTAATTTCTTCAGATCTTTTTGTCCTGTTCAAACAATTAACTGTAACCTAGTCATTATTCCTGAGTCTGGGCAAAATATATACCTCTTGGTTTTGGGCTATGGATGTGGCAGGTAATTGCTTGGGGCTTGGTTACTAGTGGTTCTATAAATGCATACTGTTTTTCTGCTTGCTTTCCTCCAGTCCAGCTACTAAACTAAAACAACGCACTCATGTAATTCATTAATCTTCTATGCATCTATGCCATTAATATTCTAGTAATTTGATCATGGTATCCTTAAATTAATAGAAGTCAGCATTCCTAAGAAGATTATGCATTTTTGCATCAGCCATGTGACTAATAGTAACACAGACAGTGACTCCTCCTCATGCCCAGTGCTCAGGTGATGCAGGAATGGCTGGGATCCCTCTTTAATCCTTAGGAGTGCTCTAATTCCCTTGGCACCATGGCTAAGGCTGAGCCATCATGTTTTCCAGCAGACACTGTAATCCCTGCACCGTTACGGGACCGCAGCAGCTGAATGGTCATGTCAGAAATGGGGAAGGTGAACAGCTCTGAGCCAGCTGTGCTCTGCTGTGGGAACTTCTCCATGAGCTAAGAGAGGAAAATGCTTAAAGAAAACATCCAACTCTTCATGTCCCTGTGATAACTCTGTGGAAGACAACCCTGAGCAAAAAAAAAAACCCAAACCAAAATCAAACAAACCACCACCAACCCCCCAGACAACTCCATTGATCTGTTCTCAGTATTTAGCAGCCTGTAGCTGTGTCTCAAAGCCCATCTGGATACCTTTGTTAAGGCAAAGGTTTATTTTTTTGTAGTAAGGTCAGCTCTCATGAAATGGAACTCAGTGAGCAAAGGCATCAGAGATTCAATTGCTTTTGTTTGCTCTTCCAGTTTAATAATGTGAGATATTGCCAGGTTGCCCAGGGAGGTTGTGGGTGCTCCAAACCTGGCAGTGCTCAAGGCTGGGTTGGATGAGGCCCTGACAGCCTGGTCTGGTGGGAGGTGTCCCTGGCCATGGCAGGGCAGGGTTAGGACTCAATGATCCTTGAGGTCCCTTCCGTCCCTCAATTTTCTATCAGTCTCTGATATCAGCCACACAGGTTCTGTCACACCTGTACATGTTCCTCCTCCGTGCAGTGTGCAGAGGAGATGCCAAAACCAGAAAAAACATAAGGTTCTGATCTTAATGGTGTTGCTCCATTTCAGTGCTTTCTCATTTCAGTGCTGTTCAGCAGTTTCTGCTCTGTAGGGTTTGCATCGGGCAGATCAGCACAGCAGAGAACAAGGAACAGGCACTTTTCAATGGAGAGGAGCAGGTTTGGACATCAAATCACCTCTTTTGTATTTCCTTCTGCCAGCTATAACTTGGATATTTTTTATTTGTTTTCTTAGCTATGTTATTCTAAGACTGGTGAAGAAGACTAGAAAAGTCTATTTAGTCTAGTCTTTTCTAGTCTTCTTAAAGAGACTTTAAGAAGACTAGAAAAGACTAAAAAAGCATTATTTTGTTATCATTCATTGACAGATTTGGGAAATGGTTTGAATTGCTCCAGGATTATCCAGGGGAAATATATATTGTGGCTGCAGATCCACAAGAGAGAGTCGTGAGATATGAATTCCTGTACTCCAGATACTGGGATTGGGTGTACATTTGTTGCAGATTTTCACTCACTATTTTCATCTCCTAGTTGATCAGTACAAAATGACTAAAACCTGAGAGATGGATTTATTTTTTAACTAATGCAAATAATCCTGTTGGTTATAATTGTTATTAGGGCTCCTTTGGGAATCTGTTGTTACAAGCATTCAACCCTTTTGTCTCTCTTTTGGGTCTCCAGGCTATGTTGCAATTTATAAAGATACCAGACCTTAGGCTAAATCAATGTCTTTAGGGTTATGAGATGTTGCTAAATATCAAAACAAAATCCCAGTGTTCCAGTTCTTTAACTTCACTATGTTTAATTAGCCATTCCAATTAACCTTCCCTTTGTGTTCCCTCATGTTTAAAGGGTTATATTAAAAGTACTGTAGAATTAAAGCCATTTAGAATATGCTGAGTAAATTTCAAGGCATTCAGAAAGCCTCTTGCATGATGCTGTCCTCATTTCAGTTTCACTAATGACTGGTCACTGGGGCCATATTTCCAAACCTCTGCACCTAGGTTGCAGAAATTGTAACAATATCCTTACCTGTGCATCCAGGTCACGGCGTGCTCAGATGGGAAATCATTTCTGCAGGTCTCTCCCCACGTTGCACTGTGAGCCTGTGGGCACAAAGGATGTGTAAGAGAAGAGTTACACCTTCTTGCTCTGAGAGTTTAGACATGAACAAGCATTTAGTCAACATTTTTTGCTCAGGGGCCTGACAGAAAGACAAACACCGAATCAGGATTGCTGAATTCTGATTTCTGAGGTCCTGGAGATAATTCCCAGGCTTATGAAAAACAGCAGTGTGAGAAACAAGGGAAATGCATGGGGAGACACAAACTTTCTCATCACAACTAGTTCATAAAATTGGACTCCTGCAATATTATGGACAGATGGAAAATCCATGGTAAAAACCTATTCAAACAGAAAAAACAATGAATTGTAAGTGGTCTCTGCGGCCTGTGCCCCCAGGCACACACCTTGTGCCAGGGACAGGCAATGTCTGGGTCTGTTCCGGGTACTGGGGTAGGACAGTCTCCAAAACTATTTCTGTAGTCTTTTGGAATCTATGCATTTGGAAATGTATGCTGAGAGCACTCAGTGAGGTAGGAGAATACTATTATGCCCATTTTATTATGCCCAAGGGTGAGTACATTTTTTAGATTTATGTTATATTAGAAAGCTTTTCACTTATTATTCTCTGTGCCTAACTCTCTGGATGCATTTTATAAGTCATAAGGATTTAACTCATGGCTATGGATTTTGTTATGGGAGAGCAGGTACCTAAAAAATCCCCAACTTGTCCAGTGTCATTCTGTATGTCTGGTGGCAGAACTAAGAACAAAAACCAGTCCATATATCTAATCTCTGACTCTTCCCTAGGTAACTTTCTCCAGCTGTTATATTGAAAGATCATTTTAATTCATAGTTTTGTTTGTTGGAGGATATGAATTTCTCAGGGGTGAAATATGATGACAGAACAGTATTTATTTTTCTATTTTCTATATTTGGAAGGAGCTGAGATAATTCTAGGATAAGACTATGGTGTTATTTTAGTTAAATTTGTTCTTTCAAGGAATTTGTTGTTTGATCTTCCTTTGGTTTTTGTAAAGAATTGGGAGGAAAAACAAAAAAGATGTTTATTTTATTGACACTGTGATATCAGGGGCTTCCACTTAAAAAATCTGTTGGGGTCTGTCTTTGTTTTCTAAGACAAAGTCAGTTAAAAATATATCAGGTTTTGTGTTAAATGGTTTGATGGCATAAATTCAATAAAGACATTGTCTGGTATCCTCTGGTATGACTCATATGAGGTACAAAGGAAACTAAGAAAAGCAAAGTTTCATTTCCCTTTCCTTCTTCTTCTCCTCTGCTTTTCATTGGCAACAGTAAAGTTCAACTGCAAGACATGTGATGGTAATATAATCAAATAACCTGCTGGTGTCTCATAAAGAAGTACTGGTTGTTTAAACGACTATTCATAACATACTTAGATGTTTCATAGCTGGCGATGGTTTAAGATGCAGATAACATCAAATCAGTTGGAGTATGAGATTCAGTCTCTTTGAAAATGCACAAAGAACAAAGGCAACAGCACCACTGATGACTGACTAGTTGGGAGAGAAGAAAACAATGAATATATTTCGGATTTTTATCAAGCCTGTTGAAGAATCTCAATGTGAGCTGCTCTACAGGCATGTGATAAACATCACAGAAACTGGAGATAGTGAAAGCTGAAGAGTATGGGACACTTAGCATGTCTAGCTCCACAGTAAAATAGTTTATACAGAGAACAGAGATGGCTCAATATAAATCATTCCTTTGCAGTTCTTCAGGGCACATTGTTGGGAAATACCTGCTAACAATACAGTGTATTTTGAATATTGACTTTGAAGGCAGAGCTGTGACTGTGTCCATGTGCTGAAACACTCCCAGTCCCCTCTGGCAGGGATGACCCAACCTTGTGCCTTTTGCACAACCAGCCCTTGCTTGAGGATGTTTCCACAGCAGATGCAGCTGCTCCAGCTGGCCCCAGGGGTGGCTCTTTCATAGCAAGACATTCCTACAGAAGAGGCAGAGCTCTGCAGGGAAGCTCATGTTACGGAACAAAAGCACTCTAGGAGAACTTAGATGTAGAGAAGTATTTTTTGAGATTCATTTATTAGCCACTGTATTGCTAATTGCTGATCTCCTGTTGAGCTAACCCCAAGTTCGACAGGGACAATGTTTACGAACCCAGTACTTAAAAGAGGAAATCTGGGGCAAAACAAAAAGAGTGTGTAACACTGATCTTTGAAGATGCAGTGTTTTGCCTTATCAGCAAAGGTGCATTCAAAAATCAGGCAGTCGCCACTAAGAGTGAGCAATAAAACAACAACAAAAAAATCCCTCCCTTTGCTTCAGGCTTTTGGATGCACTGGATTAAGTTCACTGCTAATTAGACACAATTGTGAAGCACAATTATTTATGAACCTTCAATGGGCCGAATTCATGAAAGGAATAACGAGTATGTATTTCCCTTTTGTAGAATTTTAATGAAGAAATGGCATTACTATTCATTATTTATCCACTTTCAAATTGTAATGAATAGTTCTACTAGCAAACACCAAATTTCTGTATTTACAGAAAGGCAGAACATGTGTAGATAATAACACAGTTCAGTATGTATGAAATTCTGTAATTCTATAAATATAGAAATAAAGAAATTATCAGCAGGACTATTCATTAAATTTTGAAAGTAGTAAATAATAAATAGGAACAACATTTATTCATTAAAATCTTCCAAACAGAAAATATTGGGTCTTTCTTTCTTAAATAAATCCAGTGCAATATTTCTGAGAGAAAGCTGGAGTTTATGATGATTTTTATTTTGTGTTCTTTTGACATTGTTTCAAATGCAGCCTTTATCCTAAATGCATTTTAAATAACATTAACCCATGTGTTTTCATTAAAAGTTGAAATAGTATATTATGCTGTGAAACAAAGACAATTTAGAGAGCCTGTCTTGCCTGGCTGAACAAACCCTTTTGCCTATGGATACCTGCCTCCTACAGAAAACACATTTGTGCCCAGCTCCCAGGCTGGTATTCACCTGTCCCAGGCCCCAGTGTGTGAAGATGAGGGTGCAAATGGGGCATTTTGACTGCTCAAACCCCCAGACAGCTCAATTTGAGTTGCAGAGCCTGCAGCACCCAGCTCCAACAAGGATTTCACAGTGAGACCACTCAGTGAGGGGAGCCCAGAGCTCCTCACCACCAGCAGTGGCAGGACCTGGCACAGGAGGTGCTGAAAGTCTCAGGAGCACAGGTAAGACTGCACAGGGAGCCTCCGATGGTTTTTCAACCTAATAAGTGCCAATAGATGAACTAAAATCCAAATAAAAGCTTTCCCATAATTTAGTTTAATATGACTGGGAGCTGAGCCCGGTGTCTGTCCCCTGTGCAGTGTCACTGCTGTTCTCCACTGCTTTCCCAATTTCTCCAACAGAGCTTTGCTGTCCTCTGTTCATGGGGCCACAAGGTCAGTGCTGAAGGTTGAATTTATGTAACCTAAGCATGTCTTCCCTTAAAAATACACCTAAAGTTTAATTATGTATTGTATTAATTAATCTTCAGAAAGCTAAAACTTCAATACCATTTTAATTCCTTATACAGTAATTAAGCTCTTTGAACCTAATAAGAACACAGAGCTTGACTTTTTAAACTCCAATGAAGTACAGGATATTAGAAAAAAGCCCTTGCAGATGAGTCAATTATGGACTTTGATAGACATTACTTAATATTTTGGTTCAGTGTAGGGCAACCTTAGGGCCTGAGCAGGTGGCCCAAGTTCCCTGCAGTTTGGGGCACCTCTCACACTGCTGAACAGCAACAGATCTATTATTAAAAGTTTATTCCCAATTAGGGAATACTTTTTCCCTTTATAGCTAAGAATCTGAGGTCCTGATAAATCCTGATAAATCTCAGTGAGTTTAACTCCAGAATTACAGACAGGTTTGGGTTGGAAGGGTTTTAAAGATCATGTAGTTCCAACTCCACCTTCCTCTAGACCAAGTTGCTCAAAGTCCCATTTACAGAGAGGCCTGTTTAGATGGTGAGATGTTCCTTTGATTTAATGATGCTATAACTAACATTTAGGATTCCACATATCCACATAACTTCTACATGAGTGTTACCCACCCCAGTCACTTCCAAGTATTATAGCAGGAAGAACAGACCAGAAGAATACAGAACAGGTCACACACAGGTTGTTTGGTTTTTTAATGCTGTAGCTCAAAAACTTGGTTTATTTTGAATGAAGAAATTTGGTAACAAAAACATTATTTTTATATAACTTTCACTAAGATTAAGCACTGTGCTTGACATGGAGACATGACCATTATTTTAAAGAAAACCCTTTTCCTTTCAAAGGGCATGACCTGGTGTATATTGGGTGCAGTGTGGGTTGCAAACCTCTTCTGGAAACCTTCAGGGAGCTGAAGTTTGCCTGGAAAAGCAGTGGGTTTCCCCATGGTCAGGGCTGTGGCAGCTCTGGGGGAACAGAGCTTCACAAGGAGCCTTCCCCAGCCAGCAGCAGACCAAGAGCCAGCACAGCAGAGACCACCAGGGCTCCTCTGTGGCTGCACCCAAATGCTTTGTGCCCTGTGTGATGTGGGGAGGGAAAGCCCAGGGCTGCAGGGCAGGGCAGGAGCCTCCCTGGGCTCAGCCACCTCATCCCATCCAGCAGATTGTGATCCCTGAGCAGCTCAAACCAGCACTCCTTAGATGGAAACTGAAGCTGCATTTTTCACACAGCATTTCAAGGATTTCCACGTGGTTCTCAATAGCTGAACCAGGACTTCCAACCCCAAGTAATCTTGGCCTCCCTCCATAAGGGCTCAGTTACAGATGATGGCACGTGGCCCTTGCCATCAGATTAGCTCAAAAACATCTGTTTGCCTTTGGTGGCTTGGATCCTTCTGCAGTAAGCTGCTTTTCCTTGCTTTTTCAAGTTTGATTTCTTGTATGTAACATTTACATCATGATCTAAAAACAATTTTACACATAATAAAGTTTAACTATTTGATATTTTTCATTTCAGAACTAAATAACAGACATTTAAGAGAACTTTTTTTTTTTTTTTTAATGACACACATGATAGTATTTTAAAGCAGCAAAAGACATCCACTGTAAATTTTTTGATCTTTCTCTAGCAAATCCTCTATGAGTAAAGTTTGCCCATATTTATGATTTTTTATTTTCTCAAAATGCTTTACTGCTCTTGGTAGAACTAACATTTCTCCGGGGAATCTCCTGTTTATGACAATTGGAGACATTTTTGAAAATTCTTTGAATTAAACTTCGCCTGCTCAGAAGTGTTTCCACAGGAGTGAGACTCTACATGCAGAGTTCCCAGTGATGGCATCTGCCAGAGTTGTTGGTCCCTCCTGACTCTGATGTGTGATATCACACTCCAGGAGCTGGAGTAATCCCATGCACAGTAACGTTTTCCCATCAGTCACCACGTGTTCTGCTCCCAAACAAAATCCCTGGGACAAGCTCTTTCATCCACTCAGGAGGAAGGAGGTGACTTTCCCCCTCAATACTCCCCTTCAGATTGCTTCTGGATTTTTCATGGCACCTTCTCCTGGCACAGGATGGGGGTGACCTGATCCCTCTGCCCTGTGCTGGTCCAGCACAACTCCTCCAACAGCAGCCACTTTGCTCCTCCCATTCAAACTCAGAAATTTTGACAAGACTTTTGTTTCAACCTCCTGCGGAAGGAAATCCAAGAGGACAATTGTGAAAAGAAAAATATTTTTGCCAGCTGAGTGTTAGTTATCACATCAGCAGCCATATTCTTGTGTGTAAAATGTCCTTTTTTTTTTTTTAAATACAATTCAACACTCCACAGTGCAAGAATTCTTTTGGGATTCCGGTGATGAAATCTCTTATTTTCTCTAAGGAGGGACTGACTGTCCTTAGGGAATTGCCATGAGTTTTAAGAAAAGCAAGGTGTTGCAATGTAACGCAACACTACTATTTAAATGCAATACTGAATGATTATCAATTCTCTTAAGTGCTGAATTTGCAGAATCTGTTTTTGCACACTCTTAAGAAACCAAACACAAGGAAAAAAAAAAGCCTCCAAAAAATAGAAGTGATGCTTCTGATTAAAGTGATACCTGTGCACTTCATAAATTTGATTGCAAATATATTTCTAAGTATGACACTATTTATGTTGGAAATAAAAAGAAAACATTTTTAGTTGTTTTCACATCTCTAAATCAAAGTACTAAATGGAGCCTTCCCCAGTAGCTTTTCTGGGCATTTTTCTCATACCTGAATCTTTACATTAGGGCCAGAATGTGACAACAGGAAAAATAAAAATTTTAAAAATATATTTTTTTCTTCTTTTGATGAGGTAAAACCATTTAAGGTTGGATGACTTGAAGAAAAAAAAAAGAAAAATGAATATGCAATGTCTTTGGCTTTGGAAGGGCATTTCCTTGGTCAAAAGGACCAGGTCCTTTCACTGATTACATATTATCCCTTCTTGTCTTCCATATGTCCAATTATTTCCACAATTAAAATAGATTGCATGATCTTTCATCTAAATCTTTCTCTTTAAGAAAAAGAGAATTTAAAACTTAATTTATGAACTCTGATCTTATTAACCTTTCATTTGATTTGCTTCTGGGCCTTGATCTATACAGGCTATTATACTTTTTGCTATTTTATATGTATGTGCTATTTCAAGGCACTCTGAACACTAAAGCTTACCTGCACAAACAAAACAAAACATTTTTTCTTTTCTGCATCTTTGTTCAGTGTTCTGAGTTCCATAATTTGCTTCAAACCTTAAGAAAAAAAAATAAATTATACAATCTGCATTAATAAATAGGAACTTTGTTGGGTTTTTCCAGTGGTTTCCCAAGCAGTCCCTTTCTGTCCCACAGCTATCCTCACTTTTGCCTCCTCCCAAAGGAATTTGTACTCTCCATTCCTGCTCTTTCTTCAGACATGCTTTGTTTTCTTTGTTTCTGCTGCTTACATTAGCCCAGACTGTCTTTATTTCCTTCCCCCCACAATGTCTTATTCCTTTCCTCCTTCTACAGACATCATCACCTTAGCTTCAAAAAATCAGTCAAGCTGCTTCTTTTCCTCCCTAGTTTTTACCATCTTACTTGGTCATCTCAGTTTATGAATGCCCTGCCCTCCATTCTTCACTCCTTTTATTGCAGTCTCATGTCTTCTTCCTTCCCTTTCCTTTTCCAGGATTCTGCCTTGTTCTCTATCTCAGATCTGATTATTGCCCTGGATTCCCCTTCCTCTGAAGTGTCACATCTGCCTTTGGTTGCTGCTGGGCACGTCTACTTCCCTTCTGCTGCTGGTACTCAAATGAGGAAAGGTGTTCCCAAGGATGCAGAGCTGCTCCTCTCAGGAGCAAGGGCTGCATGCAATCTAGATTTTTCCCTTATCACTGAAAACATCCTACCTGTGAATTTCAGCATTCCTTCCTCTGTGCATTAAAGAACCACAGCCTGGGCAAGGTTTGGTGTTGTGAGGCAGCACCACATAATTCCCCATCACTCTGTATGTCCTAAAAAGGTTCAGGACCATGCAAAGATAGAAAATGTTCTGTATTTAGGATCAGATTTTTGTAGCTTCTTTGCTTACAAAGCTTGTTTTCTATAACTTGATTGTCTTATGCAAAGGAGAAGGATCATCATTTGGGGATTTTGGGATTAAATATTTATTTTTAAATAAATTCCAGGAGATGTATGCCAATAAAATCAGAGGTTTGCAAATAAAATCTTCAGGACTAATAAGAAGGCAAAATGAAAATGGGGTTTTTTCAAGAAGGAGAAACAACCATCAGTCCAGGCCACATTTGCCTTCAATAATATAAGATCCAGGCAGCACCAATAGCCCAGACAAGAGGATTAGTCTACTTTGGCTTTGTGGTAACTGAATTCACCATTAATAGTTCAGACTTTACCCTGATCTGAGTCTTCCCCAACTCGGAAGTAAAGCACCCATGGTCCAACATGTGCAGAGGGCTGGAAGGACAGAGACAAGTGCTGGAATTTCTCTCTGTGCAGTACAGTAAGGCTGAAGTTCTATACACTGTTAAAAAGATTGGAATGAAAGTGAAAAATCAAATATATATGCAGGAGACAAAGTCATGATGGACTGGAGAATTTTTCAACTGTAGATTCATTTAAAATATGTCACAAAAAAGGTCGTTAATACAATGAAGAAACAGGTTTTTTCCCTCTGCTCAATGTGTTCTCTTTTTGTTTTCTTTCTTACTTTAATTCTATTATTCTCTTTTCATAGTTTCTGGTTGCAATTCTTTTCTTACCAATTCCTGTCCAAAACCCGCCTGCCCAAACAGGGCTGGTTTGGGGATCAACATTTATCTTTCATGAGTCATTATTTTATTAGCATGCTGCAGATTCTAGAACTTAGTTTTTGTTTTCTTTCCAATGGCTGTGTATGGCCTTTTCACAAAGTTTTGGTGCAGCAGTGATAATCCAGGACAGGCACTGCATTAAAGAGTGACTTGGCACAAACACACACAGACACATGCACACACGTGTGTACTGATATAAGTTTTTATGGGAAGCAGAGCAGGATTCCACTCCTATTTCTGGTACAGAGGGAAGAGAAGTTAATTTGCAGGTTGGTGAGAGAGAGCTTGTGACACTGCACTCCATTTCACATCAAGAGACATTAACTTGAAATTACTGTTTCCAAGGGAAACACTTATGACTCAAAGCATTAATTTACATTAGTCCACGATAAGGCTAGTCTGTAAATTAAGTTATTGAAAATAACTTGCAACCAGAGTGCCAAGGAAGGAATTAACTGGGAATGTTGTTCTATAAACATAAGTGGATTTTTTTTTCAGGTGGTTAAAAATACTAAAAGTGTGCAAAATGTAATCAATTTAGTTTTCTAGTAAGGTCATTCTTTAACAAATTGTCACTATGGAAGTAATCAGTTTGGATAAATTTGTGTTGGCTAGGTTTTATCTCCTCACTTTTTAGTTTCATGTGAACAGCCTATTAAAACCCATGGTTTGGGACAAGCTCTACATTTTTCTCTAACAGCTGTGAGGACAATGGTCATTCTTTACAAATTTAGTTCAAGGTAATGTGATGTTCTACCCAATCTGGCAGAAAGATTTATAACTTAGCAACTGGGGGCTAAATTTCTGTGTTGTAAGCAAGTCTGGTCTCAGGGAAATTTCACCTCTTTTGAACATCATAAAGTTTGTTTAGAAAAATCTCCATAAAAGATGCTCTTTGTGTGCTCCTACAATGTCCACTTAGGGTGAGTTAAAAATCAGCAGTATTAATAACTGAAATCTGCACCAGCAAAATTATTCAAAATATTTACTGATAACCAGCTGCACATGTATCACCACTTTTTTAAAATCTGGGTCAGCCAACATTACCCCAAGTAAATATAGGCAAGCAGGTCCAATTCTTTCTATTCTCACTCAGGTTTCCATTCTCATTCAGCATCATAACTTTGATACAGGAATGGAAATGCTTGCAAAATTCCTGGTCTGGATTACAGCTGGTCTTTCTTTTCAGGAGCAGCCCAGATTGGCACCCACCAGACACCACTGTCCCCCAGGCAGACATGCCCCAACTCTGCACAGACATAGGCAAAAGGTACACAGATATCTCATTTCTTTTTGGCACCCTCCAAGCACCCTTTCAGTTTATTCCATCCAAAGGTGCTCTGGGAGAGGAGAGAGGAAAACAGTGAGGAATGTTTTTCCAGGCTAAGGATCTTCAAATCCAGATTCTCTCTCCTTGTATTACAATATCATCTGCCCCTATGTTTCTAGCAGAAAACCTTTAGGTTTCCCTCCTTTCTCTTTAGTTCAAACTGAAGAGCAAACTTCCAAATCCAGCAGCACAGGCAAGGTTTGGTGGGGCACTGAAGTGCCGATGAGTTTGTCCAAAAGGCACGGCCTGAAGGACACAGATATACCAATAAATGAAACTGTTTCCCCTTCCCCAGGCTGATGCTGTGCCCAGGTGAGTGAAGGGGCTGGAGGGGGTGAAGCCAGCTTTGAGCTGCCTCAGCAGAGGTAGGCACAGGGCAGGTCTGACTCCAGGCACGGCTCTGCTGGGTTGTCTAACAGGGTGTATGGGCTCCCACCTGCACACCCACGTAGCCAGTGGTACAAAGGGTCTGTGAGGGGCAGGTGACCCCGTTACAGGTGCAGGTGAGGAGCAGTGCAGAAGGAGCAGGCTGCAGTGCTGTTTCCTGTTCCCTGAGTGCAGCCTCTCCCAGCAGTGCCTTTCCCTGCCCTCTCCCATCCCTATTCCAGCTGCCTGCCATGCCTGACAGGGCACCCCGCCGTGTATCTCTCAATTGCTTCTCATGAGTAAGGACATTATTTTTGATCCAAACTAATATGTAATTATCTATTTCAGAATGTTTTATTAGGAATTAGAACCCTTTTTATATTTTAACCAAACATATTCATTTCACAGCATGTTAAAAATCATTTTCTCTCTCCTAACTGTGTTTATCCTTTCTCTGTAATATTTCACAGCTGAAGTCCTTTTCTAAGAGAGCTTGAAAAATATTATCTGGTTAGATATATATATATATATTTTTTTTTTTAATTGAGCAGACATGGACAAAATCTGCCCTCTTCCATCCTGTCCTTAGCATTCTAAAATGTACCTGTGTTCAAATATTAAGAAATAAAACAAATATAAATTATGCATTTTCCAAGTTAATTTAAAATGCATTATGCACTGCTTTGTTCTCTGGAATTAGTATTATTAAGGGGACAGATCTGTATGGATTAATTTTGAGTCAGTTTATTCACTTCTTTGTAATTCAGTGGCAAGAATTTCTGTCCCCAGGCATCAAATTAAAATTTTTACTGTAAGTAACACATACACAATATAGACCTTTTTGTATTGTTTCTTTGTTTTTCTATCAGACAACGTATTTACATATTGTATTATTTCACAAAACCACCTCTTCCAAAGTAAACAAAACTTCCCCCCCTTCTTGAAAATTATTTTAATGTTCCCATTGTCATTGTACCCAACTGGAACCTGGTTCTAGTTTTGGCTGTCTTTTCCCTTTCCATCAATAATCACATAACATTTAGCTGTGTCTTCCCTGAGATGTCTCACGAGCTGAATAATCATCCAATATCTCCTTTCTTCCAAATATTTTTGGTGGTGTTTGAGCTGCTGCTTTACGATTATTTTTATTAAAAAAACCCAAGCTATTCAATAATCATTTAAAAATAATGTTTTATTGTAATAATTCTTTGCACTTACATGTTTTAAATCTTTATTTTTCCCTAAACTGAGCAAGAAAATAGAGTCTGCTTTCTTAATTAGTCTTCTTTAAACAAAATATCCTTTCATATGCACTAATAAAGACTAAGGATCATTTCTCTCTTGTTTAAATAACTGCTTGCTGTAGTATAAAATTGTAAGAGACATGATGCAGATCAAGATGCTGGCTTGAAGTGGAGAAGAGGAACAAGCAGTGCAATAATAAGCAGATTTTAATGATTTACTATAAATCAGCATTTTTGCCCTGTCAGTGAGATTGAAGAGGCAGACAGCTCCTCACATGTCTGCCTAGCAAATGTCTTCCTGATGAATCATGTGCTCTGAATCACTGATCACAACATTCAAACAGCACATCCAAATAATGAGGAAAACATATACACAGCATTCTTACACCGAGTCTAAAACTGCAGGAATATGTGTTTTCAGTGGTGTGGTAGTTAAACCCCTACATTACCCTCTGTTCAGCAGAGGGTAATATAAGGTTAACTATTGATGCCCTAGCTTTACTTCCACGTGTTAAATCAACATGGAAAATCTAATCTTTACATACTCTGTGGGGGGAAAAAAAGAAGGAAAAAGTGGATAACAACAATGTATATTTTAAAAATATTTTTCAACACAGAAATGCATCAGCTACTCATTGAGAGAAGCATTAGTGTGATTAATTAGAACACCACCAAGGCTATTGTTTTATATAGAGAGTAGTTCAGATGACCATTGTTAATAATTTCAGGTGGTCACTAAGGTAATGGTGGTTATAAACTGTTATGCATTGCATGCCCGGACGTCCATCGATCCTCCCCACAGTGCTGCCAATGGGTTCAGGTAACCAAATAACTGTCATCAAACTCCTCTGCAATGGGGTGTCACTGACCCCAGCTCTCCACTGCAAAACACACACGTTTTTAAGGGTGACTTGGCTAGAGTGAGGAGGTCATGGGGTGAAGGGGATGAGGTGCAGCCCCAACAGCTCTGGGAGAATCAAGGAATGCAGTGCAGAGGGGGTCCAACCTCAGCCTTCACAGGCAACACTCCATGAGCAGTAGACAAAACTGAATAAATAAGGTGACTCACCTCTCCCATTGGGTCCAAGAAGGCTGATAATGTGCTCAGCAGAAGTAATTGCGACCATTGTCCCCACCTGCAGGAGAAGCTCTGGCCAGGCTCTCACACCTCCACAGCTGAGGAGGGAAAGGCCATTTGCAGGTCAGCCCAGAGGACTTCAACCTATAGATCTCTGCCTTGGCTGTTGGAGGATAAAATGAGGACTTCAGCTTCCAGCAGTCTCTGTCCTTTAACCTTTTATTAACATCATGATTTATTCAGAAAACAGTTGTGAAATAAATAATTTTGTAACAGTAGGAGCTTTGAACTTAGAAACTTGAAAAAAAAATAAAGATCCAAGTTTGGTTGTGGTGATCCTTCAACAGATAGTAACATGTCATTCCTTGTTTTGTAGATTGTAACTTTTGCACTTATTACTAATGTTCTGCAGTGGTCTAAATGCACTGTACATGTTGAGTTTAAAGCATGTTAGTACTATTTACATACACAGTGTTTGCTGTTCAGGTCATCTTTATGCAGAATTAGTAAAAGGTTTCTCCTGGAGATCCTGAAGATGAGCTGGCATTGAAATCCAGGGATGTTTCCTCTCCACATCTCTGCTTCCTGCCACCCCTTTGATACAGAGTCACAATATATGTTTCTGAAAGAAGCTGCTGTCCATTTTTCGAAGACATGAAATTCAAAGTCCTTGTCTTTTCTGGTTTGTACTCAAGGGAAAAAAAAATAATAATGGGCTTTTTAAACAATAAAATATCAATGTATTTTAAACATGACCATGTCAGGCTCAAAAATGTTTTTCAAAAACATATCCATTTGTTTAATTTGAATAAGAACGTACTTAATTTCATGGTCATTTGGTTAAAGCAGTTATTTTTATTAATGTGTTATTGAGCTAGAGGCTGAGGGCACTGGTCAGTTTGCTACTGTATAACTCACTCGCTTGGAGAATGAAGTCTTGCAGTACAAAGGAGAAAACTCGTATCTGCTATTTAGCCATCACAATGGTGTATTTGATCTGTGTTCTTATTTTATTCAAAGTAAGAAGGGGAAAAAAACAAACGCTCAGACTGCTGATTTCTGCAGAAAAAAATCTGCAAATGAACTGTTCTATTAGCACAAATGTACAAAAGTCTTTAGAACCTCTCTCTTCAAAAGCATAATTAGGTATTTATTTCAGACATACTAACATCTTTGCAGTAGCTAATAAGATGCAGCCCATTTGAATATTAATATAATAAATGATTAAATTAAACAGCAAGATTCAGACTCAGAAATAGCCTTTATAGGTCCCAGGGGGTCACTAAAACTGTATTCCATTTCTTCCTACAGTTAACATAGTACAAGGGACATGAATGCGTAAAGCAATATTTGTCTTATGAAACATGGAGTTTTATATTGTGCTATTCAGTTTTATTACTCCACAGTTTGAAGCTGAGGCCTGTGATGAAGTCACCATGCTGGGACCCAACAGCAACTCTTCCTGTTTCAGTGCTTTTTGGCATCAAAGTGACGCATGGTTGCTTTGGCAGAGGCAAACCTCATGGCAGGCTACATATAAATAGGTTAACAACGTTGGCGTGTGATGAACTAATAACAACACACACACAAAAAAAGTTGCTGTAAAGTAAATGGCTGAGGAATTTTTCATCTGAACATTATTATGTATTTATTATTAATAATATGTACCAAATAACGTGCAGAATTAATATCAATGGCACGAGGATGATAGGTTAGGCTTATTTTTTTCCACCGTACACCAGATAAAAGAAAAATAGGCAAAGTAGGCAATTATAATTGGCCATTATTCCAATAAAGGTGGTTCCCTTCTCAAATTAGTCCATGAAAACTGCACACTATCCAAATCCCATGAACCTGAGAGGTGTTAATAAACATCTGGTCATGGTTTTTGCTTAATTAGCAATCCCTAGTTTGGACTGAAGTCTGTTTATGTAAAACAAAACACACGTATGCACACGCACACACACTCCACTCTCTCTCTCTCGCCCCCCCCATCCCCTCATAACAATAACAAAAAAAAAGAGGTTTTTGTTTCATGAGCCACAGCCCTTCAGCAGTCCAAACCAGCTTCTTGTAAGTGCTCGGTGGGAGAATTGGATTTTTAAGTCTTACCATTTGTCAACACAGCAGAATAAAATGAAAGCTATTTGGATTTGTCTGTTTCTGTTCATTTTACCAGACTAATGTCACCTCAATCAGCCCTACAAAATCCTGGTATTTTATTGGAAACTAAATTACCATTTTTAAATGCAAAAAGAAATTGCGTGCTTACTACAGGTTACTGAAAAATGCCATTTTATTATTCTTAGCATCCAAAATCTTACAGCACCATCTCTCTAAGGAGCAGCATTGGCAGGGAGGTAATGGATAAACATGCAACTGTGCTTGCAAGACTATACTGTCTAAATTAGATAAAAGAAAAGTAGGAAGAAAACTCCAAGATAAGTGGTACAAAGTAAATCAAAACAAATCATCTTACCAAACTTTATTCGCATCTGATACCATTTTTAGAAATTAAGGTCAGTTTTGTGGAACTAATAGGGAGTTACACCTATATATCTTGGGCACCATGACAATGCTTGAGAGGAAGATTTATACACTATGGTTGCAGATGCAGAAGAAAGATATGAGAGATCAAATGGAAGTGCATGATAACAAATGAAAAATGGTCCCTACAGCCCATAAATTAATTGAGAAAAGAAGGTTGTCATTATTTGAACATGCTTTAAAATAAGGTATGGGGTCCAGATGGCAGAGAATAGATAGGCCAACAAAGTTTGAGTAATTGATGACTTAAAAATAAAACAAGATCTTAAAGAAATGAATCACGTTGGGAGAGTTAGAGGAGGAATATTAGATGAAAAAGCACAAAAACTCCTCGAAACTTCAGAGCAAAAATCAAAGTATAGGAAAACAGACACATTTTTTCGTGAAGGATCTAAATAAATGTAAGTAATAAATATTTCAGGCAGCAATTGTATCCCCATTAAGGACACTTTTCTATTGTCATTTCATTAACCTATCCAGCTTTGTTTTCACAATTTTATTTCTCCTTTTCTTTCCCTTTTTTTTTCTCTGGTCTAAGTTTTTTTTGGAATGAACTGAGAGGAATTAGTACAGGCTGTGCTATAAAAATCACAATTACCATTTCTGTTCCCAACACTGTCGTTAGCTCATGAGGTCACTGCAGAGAGCCCTTTGGTAAACAGTGACACATTTCCAGAGCTCATTGTCTGCATTTACAGTGCCTGATACCCAGCAACACAGCCTGTGCTGGTTAAACCTAAACCCTCCTTTGCTTTTCGGTTTAGTGGGTTCAGACAGGTCAAGGAGCAAGTGACAGCGCTCACATGTATCTTGTTCCATGTTGGTTTTTTTGCTTATTTTCTCTTAATCTTTCTTCCCCTTTCTCCATTCTGAAGGGGTGGCAGCACATAGCATTAAAAGGTACTTCAGTGTTATGCAATGCCAGGTAACAAATAAATAAACTATGCATAGTTTTATTATTTTTGCTTTTAAAATGTCTCCCATCTGTCCGTGCAGGGGATGTAAATATCTGCATGGGGGCAGGTGAGTGTGTCTGCAAGGAGGTGTGTGCGAGTGTGTATGTATATCTGCACTGTGTGTCTGTGTGTATGCATGTGTGCATTTTCCATATTTATCGCTTTTCAGTACATTAGAGCATTTAGTACTTTGGAAGGCACTCATCCAAACAGAGCTCCATGTAAATGCACTGTGTACAAGCCAAGAAAGAACAGCTCCAGGCTGATAGAAACCTCAGAAGTATGTTAAATCATAGTACTCAACTGTTCCTCATTAGAACACTCCTCATTTCTTTTTTTTTCTCTCTTCCACTTAAAAAAAAAAATAATGTTTCCTCAAAGCCGCTTACTTCAACGCCGCACTCTAGGAGCATATTATGAATATTCAGATTGGAAATAGAGCACCATCTAATAATGTGGAACACAAAGGAACCCTGAAATGTATTCAGCCTCTTATTTACATTGTTATGAGAGATATTGCATTATCAAACAATGGCTCCATTCCACACTGTATCCGTTACCCCTTGCATTAAGGCTCCTTGGGAACTTATTATTGATGACAAAAATGCGGCTAATGAGAGACTGCAGAGTTACTAAATGTATAGGTAAGCTGTATTGCCTATAAGAAAGATAGCCCTAAAGGAAAAAAACATCAAAGCCCGAGAGCTGATTTGTTCAGAAGTGCAACTGAGATGGGAAGAAAAGCAAACTTGGGGACCTTCCTATCATTGCACACAATGATGTCATTAAGGTGCATTAATCTCAAGGAAGATACAGGGAAACTAAAACGTGACCCTCGGCGCGGGAGGCGAGCAAAAAGGCTGGGAAATATTCAGGAGGCAGAAATAGAAGGCAACAAACATTTCAAGGGAAAGATAGTTGCCAGCAGGATTGATTTGAATACTCAAAGTGGTGATTTATTTTTCATGCTTCTCATAAAAAAGAAGAGATCCTTTCCCTGCCCTGCTCTCCCCCTTGCTCGCTCCCCGGCAGGAGGAAGGATGGGATGAGGCTCGCCGTGCCCAGTGAGCAATGGCTGCCCTTTCCCAGACACCACAAATGAATGCAGGATGGTGGAGAGACCAATTCAAACTCTTTACCAGAACTATGTAAAAAAATGGCATAATCCACGTTCTTTGCATTTGTAACAGAAAGAAAGGGAAAAAGGACAATTTCATTAAAAGTCCAGCCTCTGTAAAGGGAATGTTAAATAGTTTCATACCCAAAACCCAAACTGCTTTGAATGCAAGTCCTGCTTCGCCCTTAACTGAAATGAAATTTCACAAATCCGGCTGTACATAGAGAAAGAAAATGAAAGACAAAATATTTACCTATGGACTCAATAGTCCCCTTTTAAAAAGGAAGGGGGGTTACTATTGATTTTTTAACAATATAAATTTAGCATATTTCACATGATCCATTACATTCCTTAGAACCATTAAGATGCAGTTTACATGATTTATTCAGAATAAGGTCCACTTTTAGCTATATTTAAGTCTCCTATTTGTTATTTAACATGTGTTTAATGTTTTTTGTCCCTGCTGTGCACAGCTGCAAGCTGCTATTTTTTGGCAATTTTTGTGACTGTGAAGTGATTTGTGTCTTTGAATCTCACCTTTCTATTCTATGGCCTGCTGTTTTGATTTTTTTCTAAACTTTAAGAAATAAGTTGCACTGTGTTATGACCGTTACTTCATGGAAGTAAACAAGAAGTCTAAAAGCACCATTAAAAAATCATAGCAGGTATCCTTATGGGGTAGCTACAAGGACACATAGGTAATTGATTTAGCATTCTGTGACACTGTAATTCAAAGCAGTTTAAGGAAAACCCTTTAAAAATCCAGTAATGACACAGAAAATACTAATTGAGAGCTGGCAAACACTTCACTCACCACTTACAGACCAGGCATATAAATACCCCATGGCAGGAAATCATGCATATTGGACAACTTCTTGAAGATTTTTTCAGTTGATCCCAAGTAGGAAAATTCTGGCCAGAAAATAAGAAGTTATTATTGTACAATGTATTTAAAATATCCTATTTATTTTTACAGTCATAAAGCAAGCAGAGCATGATGCTGAAGGTGCATCAGATAGATACAAATGATTGCAGGGAGTTTTGGAGCAAAAGAACCCTCAAGCATAAGGATCCTTCTATTTCAACTGGTTTCCTAGGCATAAAAATTTTGAAAAGCAATAATGATGAATGATGGCAAAGCATGACATCTAGAGCAGTGTAATGGTCCTTTCTTTTGGTGTTAAATTGGACTTTCCAAAACATGGCCATGAGCAATTGTGAAAGTTGGCTAAAATGTCATGAATTCATCTCCAGTCCCAGTATTTCAGTGTTGTGGCCATCCCACGGCCTCTCCAGCATCCCTCACCTCTCCATCCACCCTTTCTCCTTTGGCCACCACTTGATTTCAAGGAGGTTAATCAATATCTCTCCTGCAGATTAGAATCTACATGTAATTCATGGACACTGAACATGCAATGTTCTCACAATGATCTAGAAAGGCAGCTACCAGTGCATGATGCATGTGCTGGTACAAATTCCTATTTTATGTGGAGTAAAATGGCAGTGCTTTGTGGTGTGCTGAAATCTCAGGGATGTGTGCTGATGAACCACTCTCTTATTTAGAAGGTTCATACTCCCCATCACCAGTAAATATAAGGAAAGTGAAACACTTTTGGGTATATTGGGGGTATTTGTTGTTGCTCTTTATGATGTCTCTGGATAATTTTAGTGTCTATCTAACTGCTACTTTAATTGAAAGGAGAGCATTTCCCCTTAACAGTTTGAATCAAACATAGTAGGTAAAAATTCCTGTATCAATTTGAATGCATTTACCTGTAAGTGGCAAACTTAGTAACTTCATTTATCTGATTTTAATGAAAATGGAAAATGCACTGCTATATGACTTTAAGAAAAAAAGTAAAATATAAGTTATTACTGTTTGATATATGTTCCCCATCCTTTTATAGGATCTATAAGAGAAAGCCATGTTGAAACAGTTTAATGCAATGCCTTTAACTTATCTAAACCACATTCAACTGACTGCACTGGGAAAATTGAATCTTTTCCTCACAATCTTAGTGACATGAAAAATATATAATACGGTAAATGATTAATGCAGTTATAAACTATACCTGAGATAAGATTTAAGTATTCATATTTCTATCATGTTAATACAACACGATAAACCCATGAAGCAAACTTGACCATAGCATTTGTTATTCTGTCCAGTGTTCAATTATTCTTTGTCCAAATACAATTTAGGAGCTTGCTGGAATACATTCTCTGGGTACAAAGCATTATGTGCTACAGTGAGATAATCAAAGCAGTGGTCAGCAACTGTAGACCTCGATCCAGTATATGCAGAGCTGCAAAATAAAAGGGAGCCCAGAACATAACCTCATGCAGGTTTGTTGGTTATTTTTTTTATTTTGGTTGTCCAGAATATGTCATTAACACATAAAAGCATTATTTTTCCTTGCTTCTAACATTTCACTGAAAGCTTTATATTTTTAGGGAAACCTAAATTCACATAATCACAGACGTACTTAGCAACTACCAAGACAATTTCAAACCACATTGCTTTAATAACTAACCTCTTCTAATTTCTGCAGTAAGGGTCAAATTCTGCCCACGGGAAACACGTGTGCAACTCTGAGTGATGCCAAGAGTAGAAATGAGACCACACTGATGACTGCATTGATGCTTGGGTGGGCATTTTGTTACAAGGGTCTCTTGCCTCCATGTATATAATGACCAATTGTCCTGCAGACAGGCAGCATGCCTAGCTGAAAGCACACAGCTGCAAGATGGGAGAAATCTGTGGACCTGTCTCAGCAGCTCTGCAGTGGGTTACCTCAACTTGCCCCTTTGCAAAACGAGTATAAGGCTTCATTTTCAATGGTGCATTTGTACCCTTGAATGATAGGCAAGATAATTTTGAAATTAGAACAGATAATTCATAAGGTGATGAAGGTATTTTACAAGTCTAACACAGCTTTGTGCAAGGGGCTGGAGCAGGTGATATCCAGAGGTCCCAGCCAATTGAATTATTCCATGATTCACTGACTGCAGCCCTGGTCTTCACTGGTTTTAAAGTACCTGCAGCTCTGAGCACTTCTCCCACAGTTCCAGGCAGCAACTCACCCTCCACGTGTGGGGACAGCCCAAATGTCTCTCATGGTGTGGTGACCCACATTAACCCACCATGTGTAGACTGGAGTCTTCTCAGGGCCAACTGAAATTCCTTTGAGCTTTCTGAAATATCAGTGGTTTCTGAGCTGGAATTGGTAGTAAAAGACAGAGGCACCCTTAAGAGTTACTCAGAAAATAATGCTGAAGATGAGCAGGATTTAACAATGAACTTTTTTTTTTTCCTCAAAGCTTTCATTGAAAAATTAAATTGCCAGGAGTTCTACTGTTTTATTTTCCCCCTAACTCAGCTGTCAGCTGAAGAGATTTTGATGAAAACATATTTTTGAAATGAGTACAGGAGCCAGCTGGGACGGCCAGGCAAGGCCCTTTGCTAAGCTAATCTGTCACTGCTAAGGTTTGGATGGGGACACATGCAGGATGATCTGAGCTTTGCCTAGCTTTCACAATGATAGGTAAGCTTAATAGCCATATTTTAAATAATACTGCTACACTACATCACGTTGCAAATATGCCCTGTAATCAAAAAGAAAAAAAAAAAAAAACAACAAGGAGCTGACAGAACTAGAATAGAATAGAATAGAATAGAATAGAATAGAATACAATACAATACAATACAATACAATACAATACAATACAATACAATACAATACACCTCTCTGGGTGGAGTAATTTTATTTTCCCAAAAGAAGCCACAAACTCTTCTTTAATTAAATAGGCCTTAAGAACAGCATCAAAAATGATAAGCAGAAATTAAATACTTCCCACTTCTTGTTTAAAATTTGAGTACGCTGTAATAATTCTTTATTTCCATGACATTAATTTTATGGGCTCATTCACTTTCTATTTGATCAGAACTTCTGCATATAATAGTTACCAGCATTTCAAACAAGAAACCATCGATGATTGTATATAGACCAGGATAGTCACTACTGTAGTGGTAATGCTGGTAATGGGACATTTTTATTAAGAATAGAAAAAGCTGACATGATTTTTGAAACAGCGACAGGACCAGAGGACACGGACTCAAGCTGCACCAGGGGAGGTTCAGGCTGGACATGAGGAGGAATTTCTTCACGGAAGGGGTGGTTAAATATTGAAAGGGGCTGCCCAGGGAGTGGTGGAGTCCCCATCCCTGGAGGCGTTCACAGAACCACTGGACGTGGCACTCAGTGCTCTGGGCTGGGTGACAAGATCAGGATGGTCGAAAGTTTGACTCATTGATCTTGGAGGTCTTTTCTAGTCCAAATGATTCCATGATTCTGATTGGTCATCCCAGCAGACAGACCCCATTATTGCTCTGATAAACCACAGTGCCACTTGCAGCTGTTTAATTAGGTATTGATATCAGCATTTGTTTCTATAGGCACTGAGAGTTACTCCATTTGCATTTTTGTGTATGTACTTTGATCTATATACGTAAATCTGACCTGCCATGAATATTTCATTTCTTTCAAGCATTTCTGATTTACTTTCATGCCTGTTGCAAAATTCTAGAAACACAAATGGTTTCCTTTCGTGAGCAAGATGCGTCAAGTGTGTTTCTTTTTGTAACACATTTACATTCCTCAAGATTTCTACCTTGGTTTGTGCTACTCTTAGTGAAGCAAACCCTTGCATAGAGACTTGACATCCTCACAGCAATCTCAGAAAAATTTCAAAACATGCCTATGGTAATCCTATTATCACTCAAGCCTGCAATGACAAAATGATCTCAGTGCAAGTCTGCAGTGACCCTCTGGAAGGCAATACCACTCTAATGTGAGATTATACAGGTGAAATGAATTCAGTGAAAACACACACCGTGTTTGAATTTCAGTGTAGAGCCACAACGAAATGACAAAACCAAGTTCACCTTTTTGCTAAATTATGTTTATGTTAAATGTAAGGATAGGATGGGAGGAGCTGTGCCCAAAAATCTTGCAGCAATAGTGATGTAAAATACAAAGGAGTTCAAGCAGCTCCAGAATGAAAGTCCAGCTAATTTTCAGAAAAAAGCTTAACAGAATTGTTCAAGTGGGGTCAGCCTAGGGGATTCAATGGTAGCCCTGCTAACACCAGCAGCTGCCCAGGTACCCATTCAGCACTGGAGCCTGACACCTCTGCTCTGCCCCCCTGCCTGTGGGCACCCTCCCCAGCATCTGTGAATCCTAAGCCACTTTAAGCCTTCCACCAACAGTTCATGATTACTTTATTACATCTTCCAACACTCAAAAGGGCAATGCAAAATCAGCACTGGATTCATTAATTTGCTAATTAAAATATAGGAGAGGAACACATGAACAACCTCTGGAAATGTTGTGCAGAAGCACGCACTCCATGAAACTCTGCAGCCCTCACCTCACCCTGTGAGAGCAGAGAGATCCAAAGGCTGGGACCCCATTCAGTGACTCTGGGCAAGGATGCAGTGATCTTTCTTCAGGGAAACAGAGATCTTCCCGAGACCTAATTTTGATTTTTATCTAGCCTAGCCCAGTTATCATTGTACCCCCAGCACACAGCACATTACCAGGAGCAGGAAGGCACTGCTGAGGCCAAAGGAGATTTTTCTGGGCTGTTTTGCAGCATGACTGGGTGAGACAAGTCCCCTGGCCAGTGCTCCCAGAGAACCACCTCAGCTTCTGGAGGCACACTGCCAGATGTGGGGAACTCCAGGGCTTGGTGCAATATTTTGGCCAGTGACAGGTGGAATACCCCAGCATTAGGAATGTAAAGGAAGGTATGCAGCCTGCACTAGTGGTTAAGCTACATCTTTTTTTATCTTCAGAGGAGAACTATAAATCCAATTCATTTGACCAATGCTAAGACTCTGTCTTAGCACAAACTGCCCTGTTTCACTCCACTGACTTTAAAGGGTAACTAGCTCAGACTTAATTGTCTAACTTTTAGACATCAGAGTCAAGGAAGATTAATATTATCTACCCAATATTCCATGGATGTCAAGCTGAAATGAGCAAAAAATAAGGAGAGACCAGTCAAACTATTTCCCCTTTTGATAATTAGGAACCGCAAGATGTTTGCTTACAGAATATGCCTTTCAGAAATAACTTCAATAAATCTGTGAAGCTGTCAACTATTGCAGATGTTTTGTATCTACATCTGTAGGGATTTCATAACACTTATTAAAAACCTTCACATATCTAGCATGGGAAAAGCCCTTCTGATGAAAAGGTGGTTTCCAGGGACAGCTTGCTCTCCTCAAGATTTGCAACTACTTTTTGGCTGGAAAGTTGTGATTTTTCTGCTTTCAAGCTGAGCTGCCTTGCAGTCTTGAAGCAAAGAGAGAGGGACAGTCCATAAACTTTAATTCTATAATTAAGAATTATCTAGCATTGATGGACATATTCAATGAACCATTATAAGTCACTCACAACCTGTCTTAAAGGTAGAAGATGTCTGAAAGACTACAGGACAGTTCCTTGTGTGTCCTGTCCTTCGCTCTCCAGCAAAGATGAATTGGATGTATTCAAGGAGCGTGTCTTGAGAGAGATCCAAGTCTCTTTAGAACAGGCCAAACAAAGTCCAAGTTCCTCACTTCCAAATGATTTTCCCAGCCTACCAACACAGAGCAGTAAGAGAAAATCAAGGACAGCTTTCCTATATTATTGCTTTCACAAGTGTCTCAAGGTGATTGACAGCATTCATATTCTCATTATGGCATCTGCAGATAATGAGGTACCTAGGCACAGGAATATCCACTGCTTAAGCATGCCAGGAATATTATCACTGACGTTTGAGCAAAAACATTGCAATTCCACACAATACCTCTACATCTTCGAAACGTCAAAACACAGCCAGATGCTGGAGCCATGGCTGCTGAAATCACATGGCTTAGCTGGTATATCTTGAAAGAATTATTATAAATGTAAGGTATCTATTTAGCTAGTCAGCTAAATAGTGGGTTTGAATTCTGCAGATAAGAGTAGGCTCCCCCCAGATTTTACAGACTCTCTCTCCTTCCTCCTCTAGAAATCTTTGTAATTTTCTATAAACAAGGCTCAAAAGCTGTCTCAAAAGCTATGCTCAAGTGAGAAAGACTTTCCTGAGTCCCGGAAGGAGTCTTACATTTCTAAGCTAAATGGCAGCTAAAACAACTCTCTCCAAGGGAAGGCAGATAGTGTGCAGTCTCAGACAGCTGAGATGGTCCTGCACCAATGGCTCAGAGCCTTTCTGCCACCATCCTACTGGAGTGTGGCCTTTGGCACATGACTGCTCTCCTGCACATCCCCTAGCCAGCTGCCAGCCCCCAAGACACATATCCTTCAGCCCGAGGAGGAGCTGGAAGGGGAGGGCAGCAGACAGACTAACCAGGCACAAGTGACCAGCCCATGAACTGCAGGATGTGTCCACAGTGTCTGAACACACTAAGGTGCAGAACAACGCTTGAAATCTGGAAATTAGGCACAGAAAGTCCTTCAACATGCCGTTCCTAGAAGGTGTGGGGGTCACACCTAGGAAATACAGTGCTGCCAGCATCAACAGGGCTGCTCCAGCTGTGATGAGCAGAGCACAGGGCATGGAGTGAGCAAGCTGCTGCAGCCTGCCTCAGGGAAAATGCTCTGAATGCATAACAGAGCCATGCTGGAAATGCAAACCTTCTGTGCTCCAGTCCTCCCTCTCTTTGCAGTTGCCTGTAGAGGTGGAGAGGGCACTGCCAACACCGACTGCTCCCTCACCCTTGACTTGTGTGAGATGCTGATGCTGGAACTTGTGCCTTAACCAACTGCATCTTTCCCATTGTCATTCAGTGTTTTTATTGCCTTGGAATGGCTTTTCAACACAGGTCTTTGAGCACAGGTTTGGCATACATGGCCATAGGATAGGAAGCAGGCACTGAGTTTCCTTAGGAGGAACAGCTGTCCTTAGCCTGAAAGAAAGCAAGCAGGTGTTTGCATACACAACAGAAAGGATGTCTCGGCATATATTTGTAATGCCTTTGGATGTTACAGCTGCCTTCTTCCCCTACCACACTTCTGCTGTTTGACCCTTGTCCCAGCTAAAAACACAGAACATGTTAGGTGCAAACTAATATCCTCAGTCCTGCTGCTGCAATACCCAGTGATCCACGACAGCCTCATAGTCATGCAGCCTGCATGGGGACACGTGTGAGCAAACACAGAGATTTGCAGGAGGCCTTTCAGAACCAGACAGCTCTGTGTAGGGTCAATACAGCACTCAGTGTCACGCCTTTCTTCTAAAGAAATTGTTTCTCCAGGTGGATAGCAAAACTTCAGTCAAATGCCCTGTAAAGGTGAAATGCTTAATAAAAATCTCTGTGGTTAGAGAGAAGTTAGTCAAAGAGCTGAAAGTGTTCTCTATTCTTCTGCATTACCTGTAAGCTAAACATTTCAGCAGGTGTACTGAAATGAAAAGGTACACTAGTACATTGGATAAGGGTTTGTACTCATTTAAGCGCCTTCTTACAAAAAAGTCCATATTAAAAACTCTAAACCTTTCCTACATAATAATCCAAAAGAATCACCACAGCAACAGGTTGTTAAATCCCCATAATATTGCTTGCAATATTTCTAAAGGGTTTTTTTGTGCCAAAAATCGGGAAAAAAACCCACAGTGTCCGAGATGAAAATTACAGAAGGATCTACAATATTTAGAAAAACAAAGCAATGTGCTCTGGCAGGTCAGCAAACATCCTGAAATGTAGTCTTTTGGTAAATACTGAATAAACCTTTAATTATGACAAGGGGAAGATCTGATTGTTGAAATGGGAGAAGTTTCAGTTCTCTATGTCACTCCATCACAGCCTCCAAGTGTGACTTTGGTCATACCACTGACCCCCTGTTTCCCATCTGCAAACTGGAAATGTGACTCCCTTCACATCCTCTGGCCCAGCTGCTCTAACGAGGCAGCAGCTCTGCACCTTCTGCTCAAAGCTCAGATGTTGGTGAGGTCCCCATGCCTGCTTTTAATGCAGGCAATAACTGACGAAATGAGGGAGTCATTTTTTTTCAGAATTACAGAATTCACTCAAACAAATATCAGAATCCTTCATCAATTAAATTTCTAGCACCAGCCTGGAAACACGTTATACTTCTGTCAGAAACTGGTCTACTTTATGAAAATAATAAATCCTACATTTTGATGTGGGCTCTCCTTTTTTTCACCACGTGCTTATAGATTTCTCATGCTTTGCCACCCAGCGCTACGCTAAATGTTGAGCCCTTCCGTCAGGTTGTAGCTAAAGGGGAAGAAAATAATGATGTCTCCTAATGACAGCTGTCGAAGGGATTTGTGGGAATCAAAAAGCTTTCTGGAAAACCCAGTGTACAAAATGCTTGACCCAGTTGTCATTAATTCAGCCTGGCCCAGTCAGTCCCTCCTGTACCAGGAGCCCACTCCTGTGCTGGCTGATGCAAAGGCAGTGTGGGACAGGCAATGAGAGAGAGCAGGGCAGCTGCAAACCAAAATCACCCTGGGGAGGGTTACAACTAGATAAAGTTTTCAACAATAAGATTCCAGAGACTGCTGACTGGAGAAAAGCTCAATATTTTAGTCTCAGTACAAATTTGCTTCAATCTTATACAACTCCCATGCAGCAGCATCCACAGCTGCATGCTGTAAACAACAAACAAATCTATTTCCATCAGCCCTGCTGATGCTATGAGAAAAGTGCCTGAGCATAAGACATGCACAGATGTAGAGTCTCACCTGAGCCTAGTGCTGCCCTCCATTTGGCCCCTCTAACTTAATATCGTTGTTACAAAGCTATTGGTCTCCTGGTAGCGAGCTGGCTCAATGCAGAGCCTCTTCTTCCAGCTAATCTGACAACTCCGATCCAAGAAGCATCAAGGGCCCAATTAAGAAGACACATCTTATCAAGGAGCTTATTTTGCATAACAGAATACAAATGACGAATAAAAATTTAATGTTTAATAACTTAGTACAAAGAGGGCTGTTGATATAGAATGCCTGGAATTTTTATGGCGGCTGTCAGACTTGTGATAAAACTGTTATATAGGAACACTTGGCAAAAAACAGCGTAGAATTTTTCAGTAATGGTGTGTGCATGATATTGCATTAATTCTTGATAGGAAAGTAACTGTAAGCCTGGGAATCAGCCAGTTTGAGTTTCACTGTAAGATGATTTTTTTTTTCCTTTTGAAGGACATCTAAATACATTTTAATGAAGAGTTAGCTGAAAGGATAGTCGGTACTTCATAAATGCATTTGTGTGTTTGCTGAAGTCCAGAAATTATAGGCAAATCACCACAATCCCTCTGGGTTGAGAGTAACTTTGTCAGATTCAGTGATGTGGCTGCAGTTTGCTGGTCCCCATCACTAATGGCTGAAGGCAGGAATTTAAAGAGGAAGGAGAGGTTATCTCCATGGTTTGCCCTTGCTGAATAGGGGCATTTCTTCGATTTACTTACACCGTATGGGAGAGTTGAACACTGATGCAGCTCTTTTCTGACTTTGAAGATCAGAATCTGGAGGAAGGCTTGACTTGCCTTTGTTCCTACAGCTGCAATTTATAAATTAGGAGTCCTTCATGGTAATGGAAAAAAAAAATTGTGCTTTAGGTTTCAATGCAGAAATCAGTTTTTCAAACAACAGGTATGCACTGTATTATCCAAGAATTATTGCAATCTCTGTAACTACCATGTTCTGTAAATATATCAATACTAATCAAAAATAAAAAGAATGCTCAGGTTTTCTTTCAAACATTTTCAGAAAGCTGATGCGTGAGTGCTTGCATCATATTCTGATGAATTTGCCATACACCTAAAGCCTTAAGTTAAAAAAAAAAAAATTAAAAATCTAAATATCTTAGTGTAGCAATTAAGTCATCTTTATCAGTACACTTAAAATAAAGTGTCCATTAAATAATGCTAAACTAATGCTGAATTAGAGTGGAACTCTTCTAGAAAAGTAGGTATCACATCTATATGAACTCTAAATGAATTCCTTATTCATTCGATTCTATTGTATTAGTGTTATTGCAATGAATACTAAATGAATTCCTAATGATTGGACACTTAAAATAAAGTGTTACCCCTTTACAATAGTCATCAAACTTTAAGGACAAATTGAGATTAAAAAAAAAATTATGTACTGATGGGAAAAAAAGGTTGAACCATACAGTTCAGAATATTGAAAGGTCTCATTTATCTGATGATGCTAATATTCAGATGCAGTCTTATATTGGAATTAATACTACAGGAGTGGACCCTTATACAGACGATTTGTTGGAGAAATAAAATCTATCAGTAACAGTTTCATTGTTCCATCATTACGAACTCATTTGGTATTCACTGTAATAGCACTGATCGTAATGAATTTGTTTGATATTCATGTGGCTCTCACATGCATTAACATAGGCTTTCTGTTGTAATTCAACATCCAATAAGCATTAGTTAATGCAGACTTTGGATTAGGCATGGCCCAGTGTTCCACAACTTTCCAGTTTATAAGCAGTTAAAGGACATTTTAATTCCTGGGTCTTTTTCTTAATCTGATACAGTATTTTTAATGTGGAAATCCTTCTGGAAGGTCCCACACTGCCTTTTCATATGAACTTAGGTGTGTGCCATCTTCTATCTCAGGCCACCAGCCAGAAAGCCAGAATTTTATCACCCAGGCACATTACCTCATTATCCCCTTGGCAATAGTGGCTTTGGCACAACTTGGAGCTGGCAAGGTACTAAGAGAGCAAGAAATCTTGACTCCTGTATTAATCAGATTTTTTTTTTCCCTCTACATTCAGAAATGCCAATAGTTCCCCAGTATTGGATAATATTTATTTGGCAAAATGAACTCCTACCCTTGCATTACCTTCCTCAGAGGAAATAACTCCATGGCAAAAAAGCAGGGCAAATCTTTGGAAAGTTTTCACGAGGAAGGGAACTCAGCCAGGTTTTCAGCAGGTTTGACTCACTGGAAAATTTTCAGGCATTCCCCAGTCAAAGCTTGACTAATGCAGGTTCTGGTGTGATTCAGCCTCAGTCAGGGTGTTAGACTCTGTTTCCCCATTGTGCCTCATGGTAATTATTCCTATTATATCTTCAAGAGATTATAGATGAGCGATAGATGAACTGCAATGACTATTAACAAGAATTATGGCAATCTTTATGCATAAGTGTTCAAAACACCAGGGGCCACACGCTCAGGTAATACACATGGATTTAGATCATGTAATCAATTCGACTGCAGTAATTGGTAACATGAAATGGCAGAGTCAGGTGACCTGCTGATGCTATCAGCACTGCTGCTGCAACCCAAAGGGTTTTCAAAACACCGTCCCCATTTTGTTTCAGTATCTCACAAATAAGGTTTTCCTGTGGTTTTCCTGGTTGCTTTACACAATGAATCTCCTCCTCCCACATAACTCCACTTTCTCCCAACAACAGCCTCCAGCCAAGGTTGACCCTCAGCCCTCCTTGGCACAGAGGACTCCTTTCCTCTCCTTGAGGCGTTGGAGGTGTGTGGAGACCAGGAGGGCTCCCAGAAACCTGACAGGAGAGCACCATACCCTTCCCTTAACTCTCCTGTAAAGCTGACCCTGGGCTCTGGGGAAGGTCAGGTCCCCACTGCTCTCTTGCAGAAGCAGAAGTGAGCCTGCATAAGGCTCCTCACCTCACTCTTTTTTGCAGGACATCAACAGAGACCGTTACTGTCCAACCCAGAGGTGGAGCAGAGTTTTGGGGTAGCTGTGCCAGATGTCCAAGGGGCATCAGTAGGACTGAAACTGGGAGTGCAGTTGGGACAATGAGTGCATCAAGTACAGCGAGGGGTGGGTGGGGATGCTCCATGCCTGGTAGCAGGACAACCCTCTCTGGCTGTGTGAGGGTGGAGGCAGAGGGAGTGAGGAGAAGCAGCCCTTCACCAGGAGGGAAAGGCTGGAAAATAAGGAAGGCTGCCCTGAGGGAGTTGTCAGAGGTGGTCTCCAGCCTCCTTATTTCCAGAGCAGATCCCCCAGCAATGCACTGCCCTGACCAGCAGTGGCTGTGAGGGGGCCTCTGTCCATTTAGCTTCCCTTTTGACTTGCAGACAGAGCAGAATTTGTCAGAGCTCTTGGAGGCCCTGATAGATGTAAACACTGTTTAATTAATTTGATTTATGATATAATTGCACCACTGTGCTTGAGGGTTTAAGGGAATTCCAATTCCAATGCATCTTCCTAAAAGGGATTTCAGGTAAAACTTTGTCAGGGGAGGCAATGCTGCCCTGGCCAGTGCAAGAGGTGTGTCTGCAAAGAATGCACCATCCTGCATGCCACTCATCCCATGCAGGCTCATCCACAGATATTTTTGAGCACAGATATTTAGATGCATAATTATTCCTCTTCTACCTACAAATGTTATTTTACATAGAGGAATTCAAGGCTCTGCTGCACTAAAAAATGCACATTTGGGGTTTTTTTGTACCAAGGTTGTGTTTAGGAAAGAGAACTGTCTCAGGACTATGAAAAACATGTATTTTTCTTTTTTTTTTTTTTTTAATTTGCCTCACTAAAAATTATCTAGTTCTTTCTGAGCTTTTACTAAGCTATCTGATTTTTTTTCTTGAGCTTCTAAGAAAAACATATTTCTGGCTTTTTAGTATGAGGTATGCTTATAGTTAGCTGGTATGTATGAATTAATATTTTGTGACACAGAAACACAGAGAAAGGATGTAAGTAACCAGCTCCTTTTATAGCATATTTCATGACCAAGCACAACATTTGGCTGCATTTAATGGAAAAAATGGTGGGGAGTGTTGCCTGGCCACTGCAGGTTACCTGTGATAATGTACTTGCCTCACTTCACAGTTTAACTAAAGCAAACGTACATTGCAGTGTGTGCCGTAACACCTGGGCACAATAGAATGAATTCATGGACTGTGCACCCATAAATCTTCATTTCCTAGTTTTGTGGGTTTGTCAGGCCTTTAAAGTTATTTAACACGCTTTTTGCAGTGATAGATAGGTACTGAGAGTGTTATAAATACTAACTTGTGTCTGAAAGTTGGGCTGTGAAGCTATCACCCAGGCTTATGGTGTCTGTGATTTTATATCCAGCTAACAAGTCACTTTCATGGGTCGGGACATCATCTGGAGTCTATGAATGTGTAAGAACCAACAGTTACTGTATATATGTTAGGTGCTGTTTGATTCATATATACAGCATTTCTTTTAGGGAAAAAAAAAGCCTATCAAGAGTGTTCCTTGCTTTAGTTCTAAAAAATAAAGATCATAGACCTTACTAGTGTCTGGTCTATCAGGAATTCATAATGAAAATGAATGTTCATTTTTTCTTTAAAAGTGTCTCAAGCTAAATGATACTGACGCTTTCAATTTTTAACATCATAATCAATAAAGGCTGCTTATGCACACTTTGCAAAACCATCAGTTTAGAAGTTTGAAAAAAAAATCTGCATATGGCTGCAGCTTGCTGACTGCAAAGCTCTAGCACTAAATCTTCTGAGTTAAAGTTTTACTGGTGTGTTATGAGTAAAAATGCCTTGTCAGCCATCTGCCAGTTTTTCTCCTAACATCCATATTTTCAACCCTTGCTAAACATTGGGAGCATTTGGCCACAAGAGGCCAGCTCTACAATTAAACAGCCGAGTTCTGCAGCAGAAGCAAGGGCATGTCAAAATAGAACTGTCTGTTATTAATTTTAAAAGTCCATAAAGGAAAGCTATGACCCTGTCAGGGTGATGGACTGGTAGTTAAATGTATTATAAACTGTTAACTCTCAGAGACACAAAAGAAAAGGAAAAGAAAAACAATGCAGCAGTGTCAAAAGCTTCAATAAATGCTAATCATGGCAGATTAATCAGCCTCTAATTCCACTGATCCAAAAAGGTTAGAGTGTCAATTGTGTGAAATTAGCTCTTTCTCATGTGTCCCTTTGCATTTGGAGAATCTGTCTGTTCATTTGCATCTTTTGCCAATGTTTACGAAGAATTCAGTTCATTAGCTCTTAAACATAAAATCAGACACTGGAAGGGGGATTCATCGCCTTTTTCTGCTTAAAGTAGTACTTAAAGCAAATAGCATTGCTGCAGTGTACATTTATAGATTCTATCAAGCAGCATTAATTACTGTATATCTCATATCCAGAAACCTCCTTTTCACAGGGAAGGTTTCATGTGAAGAGTTCTATTTAGTCTTGTAAGGAGGGCTTTTTTGATGGCTTAAGATAAAATGTTTAATCATAAGCTTGAAATGGCAAACCAGGGCTGCTAGACCTTAGTAGAGTACATGCTACAAAGGGTTCCCACAAATGTGTGCACTATCTGCTTTGGGAAGTACCTGCTCTAACCTGCGTTTGAAAATCCTGCAGCTTGCCAAAGAGAATGGCAGTTCAAATGAACGACTATGCAGAACACAAGAAAGCCTGAGGAAGGATTTCCTGATGGCAAATAAAGCAGGGGATGAGAAGATGTATTAGCTGGCACTGTTTGAAGTGTTCTGACTGAACTCAGGACCACAGGACTCACCTGCTTTCCTTACCAAGCCAGCATCCAGGCAGGGTTCATTCATCATCTGGTAAGCTTTGACTGCTGGACTGGGCTTGAGGCCTCACATTGCTCTGACTCAAGTTACTTGGGGAGTGCCTCAGAGCTAAGAAATGCAAGAATGGAGACTTTCATTTCATAACATACCTGAAACCTTTACCAACCATGGCTTCCCCTTTTAGGGGAATATGTATGGTCAGCTGAGGGCAGCCTCAAAGGAATACATGAACCTGCTCTCCTACTGCTTAGATTGCCTGCACTGCCTACATTGGGATGAAATTTTTTTCTCATTCCCCTGGAATGAATTTTTTTTTTTTCTTGTCCACAGCAAAGAGATCTTGTGATTTAACAGAAATTTAGGAATTTCCCAACTGTTTGCTTCCCTGCACTCCTTGGATGAAGCATTCCTGAATTCACTTTCAGCTCTCTGCCAGAATCCTACCTGAAATTTTCCCAGACATCGACAGGATTGTGGAGGAGATGTGTTCATCTCTCAGACGTTCTCCTTTTAGGGCTGGCCTCCATGGGTGGGTCAGGGCTTCCTCCTCAGGGGAGCACCCAGGGAAATTCTCCATGTCTCCTGCACAAAGAAGAGAAGCAAAGGGCTATTCCTCCCACCTGTCCAGAGGAAGGGACCCTGACTGAAATCCCACAGCAGCTGGGGCTCAACACCAATCTCTGCAATAAGTTCAAGGCATTGCCTTTGGCTTGGCCCTCTCTGACAGAAAGACCTAACATTGTACCTATTTATTATTAAAAACTTTCAGAGCAAAACAGTCCCTCAGCAGATGCATTGGGGAGGAGAAGAGAACAAACAGGAGCCAGAGGTTTACCCTGTTCCTCCACAAACTGCAGGATGGAGCTGAGCTGCATGGGAGAGGAGTCCCTGCAGAGACATGAGCTACCTGAGGGGCTGTGGGGTTTTCCAGCCCCACACTGTCCCAGGGCACACTGAGCACCTCGCTCACCTCAAATAGCACTGCTTTGTTTAGCCTCAGAAGAAACTTGGCTGATTTTTCAGGGCTCAACCCAATCTCTGGATTTTGGCAAATCTTAGGGCATTTATTTTGTAGAGAAATAGGGTAAAGCAAATGTATGAAGAATCACATCACCATGGGTAGAGGAGGACTCCTCCCTTAAAATGACCCAGTTTGTTTAAGGATAATTTGGATATCTGCATCCCATGCTTCAGCGCAATATTTAAGTCTGGGATTGGTCAAAGGCTCTTTATTGGGGTTTCATATGTTTGTTTCCTGTTGGTTCCAATTTTAAATACCACATTTTCTCAAGAAACACCCTTGATTTGAGGTAAGTTTTATTCTTGGACACAGTCCAAAAAATTAAAACTTATTGAGAGAGACCTTTTCTGGAAAAGAAAATATAGTTAGATATCTTCCCTAAAAGAAGAAAAGCACTGCATGGCTCTAATTTTAAAGAATGACCCGTGAGGAATCTAGCTTAAAATATGAAAATATAACATGAAATTTAAAAGATAATTATGAGGCAGTAAAACAAAAATATTTTAAAGGGAATGTAAAGTATATATGGCACAGTGCAATGGATGGACTGTCAGCAGTATTTCTTTGTGTGTGAGTATCTTTTGTATTGCAGTGAACTGTGCAACAGCAAGATTTGAATATTCTGAATCTGCCATCTCCCTCTTCTGTCAATCAGATCCTTCCAATTTTGAACATGCCAGGATGAACTATGTTGACTTCTTTGGCACAAGAAAGTGAATCCAGTGAAATTCATATATTCAATGGTTTCATGAAAATGAGAAAAGTCTGTCTATTTGCTAGAACAGCTTTGGGCTAGTTTTGAATGGCTGCATTTCATCTCTGCATTTTCCCTCCCCACAACTGTTATGATGTGAAAAGTGCCCAAGGCCAGGGGCTTGTAGGCCCAAGTCCACTGAAATTAATTGTAATTGGGAAAAAGGGCCTTTTGCCTAAGCCAGTCATATTATACTCTCCCATCTGACCACTTCTTTTCCATTGATGGATATAGTTTATTCTACCAAATCATTTTTTGCTAGTGAAACTAATTTAATGCCACCCAAAAATATATCAGACAGCTTCTGGCACCTATTTCTGTCTTGGAAGCATTCTAAATGCTCAGGTATACAGAAAGTTCTGCAGCTTACAATTGCTCTTGCTTCTGCAAAGTTTTTGCTTTAATAATAGCAACAGACAAGTTTAAATCCTTCTCTTTTGGGCAGAATGGAGTAGATATTTCCCTACTGCAGCTGTGCCACCATCTTGTCCCTGTGCACTGCAGTGTGACTGTGTGCAGGTTCCAGGGGGCAGAAGATTCCTGCAATTCCAGCCATTTTCCCTGGCATTCCACCATCTGATGCTGTCATGAGAGTAACCATAGAAAAGTGGAGTTACCACTGCACAATTACATGTTCACACTCTAAATTTAAGCCTCCCAAAAGTTCTCTGCTGGCTGGATTAACAGGGGTGGTCTTTGTCATGGTAAGAACTAGAAAAGCTCAGCTCCATTTCTCAAAAGTACAAATGCTGAGCTCACATTGGCTGAGCTAAATGCTAAATTTCCCCAGCTAAATGCAGTCTCACAGATACTTCATCCTTCCCACTGCTGTCAAGCAGTTTGTCCTGGAAAGAGCAAGTCATTGATTTGATAAACCTAGAGTTAGGAGACACATTTTGAACCGTTGTACTGGAGGTTGGCAATAAATTGAAACTTGAATAAACTTGAAATTTCTAGTTTCAGTCCCTGATTGGGTTTGGATTTGCCAAGGTGCTTTTTAGATCCTTAAGGCTTTTTAATAATTCAGGCTGAAGTGGTGTGGAGCCCAGTCTATATCTGCAAAGAGACTCTCCAAAACACACTTTGGTGCTGCAGGAAGTGGGGAGAGTGATTCAAGAGGTCTCATGTTTCTTTTATGGGCCAGTATGACCAAGCATGGTATGAAGGGAGGAATTTTATTGCTAATGGAATAAGCCATCAGATAAGATGTAAACCAGAGTTCCTGGTGGTTTTCTCTGTGCAGCAGCCTTCTGGATACTCTCCAGCTCTTCTGTCTACCTATGCTTCCAACTGCCTACGACAGTGTTTATTTCCTGCTCAGAACTGTTCACTAGCTTTCTTGTTCACTATTAAAAGAGCAGCTGCATGGTAGTGGTGGGTGAAGAGAGCTTCTACCTCTCAAAGGCTGTTATTAGACTTAGTTAGTCAAGATTTATAAATACACTTTTAACCCAAGAACTTCTTTTAAGAGGCAGAGATGTGAGGGAAAATGACCAAGTGAACAACTGAGTGACAGCCCCCAGAAACATTTTGCTAACCAGACATGGGCTCTGACCTCCTTTACTGTGTGCCTTGAGCATTTGCATTCATGATAGAAAGTGGCTGCAAATCCTTATTAAAATAGGAACATTTGTGCCGAGTTTGGCCAATAAAATGCATCAAGGTCAGGATAAGTGACATCAGCCCCCTGTTAGGGGCAGTGACTATCACCCTGCCCTTTGCAGCAGGGAACAGCCCAGTCCAATGCAACTGTGACCCCCTCCTCTTCCCTCTCCAGCACATATTTGAGCAGATTGGTGTCTGAAAGAGGCTCAGTATGCAGATATTGCTCCTGGATCCTATTTCTAAACCAGATCCTGCCAGGATATCTCAAATTCTATTCAATTTTGGCACACTATTGTTTAAATTAGAGAGTTAATCTTAAATTTCCCATATTTATCTCTCCTTATCTACTGCAAAATACTGCAATAAGAGAAGAAAACTCCCAGAAAACCTTCTCTTTTCAGAAATGAGGAACATCAAATCATAAGCAGGTCCTTTGAATACTCAAGTATATGTATTATATATTTCACTGTCAACTAAAACCCCAGGAATAGCAAAATATGACCGTGAAAATACTGCCTGTAATGAGAGGACTTGGTTGTCACATTTGGTATGATATAATTTATCTTTTATCTGGTATTAGTGAATAATATCACTTTGCCATTCACTGTAGTGTGTTTACCTTAGAAATCCACACAAACTTTCCTTAATATTAAATTCTGCTTAAAGAAAGCTATCTTTTCTGAATGTCATATGCTTCCAATAATATATGGAATCTCCTCTGAATTCCACTGGCTTTTCTTTTCTGAAATCTGCAAAATTCTCAGAAAAATATCTCTACTTGATTCCACTCCAGTGAAGCTATGCTGACTTATGCTAGCAAAATATCTCAGTTCATCTGCTTTCGGTTGTTTCATTCCATTCCCACCTTCCTGAAAGGGCTATTTCTTTATCTGGGTTATTTGTACCCCAGCCAGGAGGTGCTGCCTTATAAAGGGGAGGTTTTTTACATCCAACTCAATGCTGGATGTTTTCTTTCTTTATCTGCAGCCATAACATCTCCTTGTTCACACAGAAATAAAGAACCACAAAGGGTATGGATTATGCGATGCATTTCCTGCAGAATTTAATAATCACAGTAAAACACTGGCATATATTGCTGTCTACTTACAAATGTCTGTTTTCTGTAGAAATTACAGCTTGCTATTTAAATCACCTGAATAACCTGCTTCATACATTTGAATGGCATAATAAAGGAACTTGTCCAGACTCGATGAACATCCTGTAGTGAACTTGACACGAGGTCCAGATTCTGCTCTGTGTTTCACTAATGCCAGTCTCAAATACATACTTATTTACAAATGCAATCAAATGAGGCATGGTCCATTCTCCTAAAATGATTAAACAAACACCCTGACAGTGAGCCACACTTCCCAGGTCTGGTCTCTCCCCATTCCCCATCAGCAGGATGATGCCTTTCCCAATACACACCCTCATCTCCTCCCATCTTCGGGCAGAAAATGTCACTACAGCATTTGCAGCAATAGCTTTCCTGGGAAAGGAGTGTTTGGGAAGTATTCCATGTATTTCTGACTGTCTTCCAGTGCAGTTGAGCAGCTGGAGGACAGGTACAGAGCAGGAGTGAAGGGTGGGAAAATAGCAGAGCCATGGATGCTGGGTTATCAGAATATGTAGGGCAGTGTCCTGCACAGCAGGCCCTGATCCTTGTCCTTGGCTTGTGATTCATTTAAACAGGACTAATTGCATGTTCCACAATCTAAGAACCATGGACAGCTGGAAGTTGACAAGTGCTTGAGAAACCTGTTTTGGGTCGGTACTGGTTGAGCCTCTGTTCCTGTCAGCTGGGGAGGATGTTTGAATTACGTGATTGGAAAATAAAGGCATTAAAAAAAAAAAAAAGCTACTTTTCCTTCCTCTGTTTCTTTTAGAAACAAAACAAAACAAGGAAAACTGAACATTTGACAATCTACAGATTTCTTTTTATAAAACAAATAATAAAAATGAAGCTTTTTAGCTTTGTGAAGATGATTACCAAGAATTTCCAACAATGCTGAGCAGTTATGTACTTGTTGGAAACCTGCATTCCTATTGTGAAGCTCTTCCCATAGAAGCAATGAAATTAAAATTATTTTTGAAGTCTAACCTAGAAGATCAAAAACTGCTCAGAGTTCAAGTGCACAATATGATTCCCACTGGGAAGAGGGATTCATTTACAGATGCTGAGTGATTTTTGTGACAGTAGAACAGACATTTATTTTCATAGAAGACGAGAGGTCTGATCCTAAAGCGTGGACTATTAGTATCTGGCTGGGGGTTACTCTCTGAAAAATTATTGATCTTCACTGAGAATGAGTCAGACACTGGTTTTGCTCTCACATCCCTGCATGCTCTCAGCAGGGTCTGATCTGTGCTCTGGGGTGGGCTGTGGTGTTGGTGCCCTGGATGGGTCTGTGTGTGGGGACAGGCTATCCCAGGTGTGCCACAGCAGCTGGAGAGTGCCAAAGGTTGTCCAGCACCTCGTGGGACCCAACCTGAGCAGTGGCTTCCTCTCAAGAGCCCAAATGAACTTAAACCAGGGCAGGAGAAACAGCAGAACAATTTAAGGCCACACTTCAGTTTCCTTTTCACGTATTGCAATTAACAAATAATGGCAAGCTGCCCAATTGCAAAGGTAGCTCATTGATATATTTTGAATAGCTAAGAGCTTTGTTGTTGTTGATATTATTATTATTATTATTATGTTTTCTCTTAAGCTTTTTATTAGCTCAGTGATATTTTCCGAAGATGACTTTTATTCCCTTAATGGCTCTTAAAAAAAAAAAATCTAGCTAATATATAGTAATTCCCCAGTTTCCCCCAAATACACATTGAAACTATAAAGTGTTTCTAAACATCCTGAGAATTGTCTAAATAGATTTTGTAAAATTCCCATAACCTTTCACTAACCACCAAGCCCATATTATCTAAAGAGGCTTCCAGGGAGGTGTTTGTAGGTAATTACCCAAGAATTAATCATAGGATCAACATAAAAGGCAAAATATAATAAATAATCATGTTCTTACATATGCAAATCATTGTGAGGTATGTTACCAATTTTCATAGAGGGGCCACTGTCAGAAATGCAATTTCATCTATCCAATTAGCAGGTTTTGCTGCATTATAAATCTGTCACTGCTTTCTATGCACCAAACAGCTGCTTATGCAAGTAACTGTGTGAAACTCTATTAAAAACCACAGGTCTGTATAAAGGCAGGTTAGAAAAAAAACCAAATTCTCAGTATTAGGTCTGGAAGGCCGTGGCCAAGAAGCAGTTAAAATTATTAGGAAGGGAATTCCATCTTGCTATTAATGTCCTGCAATTCAGCTGTGACTGTGTTCTGTTCACTTGGTTTTCCTCTTCAAGTGCTGTTGTGTTTTTAAGCTGCTTTGAAGGAATGCTCTCCAGCGGACTGCCGCCTGTCACTGCTCCCTGTCATGTGTCCGATAATTAAAATCTGACTGATTTACTGACTGGCATCAACCATCACAGCTCAAGAGTTGGAAGATGTTCATCCTTCCCAAGGCTAAATTTACTTGGTGAAAAGGGGCCGCTTGCTTCCAGCCTGAGCTGTCATTCAGCTGCCGTGGAAACCATAAAGATAGCTAACAGAGCCCCAGCCAGCAGTCTTTAGTTTATTTTATTCTAATATTTATTGCCACCCAGAAAATGAACATAATACAGACAAGTTAGTGAGAGCACTGCACTAGTGATTTGTGAGGCTGGTGTGGAGTGAGAGCAAAACAGTCTTGCAGTATTAAAATAAAATAGAACAGTGGTGTTTCCCAAAAGTATGGCAGGGCTGTAGCTGTGTTTATTTTAACCCTAATGGGGTACAATTTATTATTACATTTTAAGTAGATGCTGTCTTGGAGAAGGCTGGTTGGGTTGGGTTTTTTTTTTCTTTTTTTTCTTTTCTTCTTCTGTGCAGACTGCTCAGGAAGTAAAAAAAAAATAAAAAATAAAAAAAAGAAAGAAAAGGAAAATAAAAGGAGAAAAAAAAGGGAAGGAAAGGAATATCATGTCATCTTGTGTGAATGATCTAGCAGTATTAATGGAGCCTCCAGGATCTATTGAAAGCAGCAACTTCAATAGCTCAGGGTCATGATATCAGTACTTGTGATGGAACAAGCTATTTACAAAAGATTTAAACTCTGGGGAAGACGTCTCCTGCAGGCTCTCTGGCTTATTCTCCTTAGCCTTTAGGGTCATATCCTGCTCCTCGGGCTCCTGTTAGTTTCTCTGTTATCGTAGGCTGGATGTGACAATTGCCAGCAATCTTTAGCTCTGACCCTCCACAACACAGTGTCACCCCAGTCCAGAGCACAGCAGAGCAGCTCTGTTCCCCCAGTTTTCAACCTCCATTTTTTTAGTGCACCACTCTCATTTTTTCTGTTTCCCCAGCTACAGTATTTGTCATTTTCTCCACATAAATAAAGCAAACCTTAAACATATACTGGCTAGTAAGAAACTCAAATACCTTTCCAGCATGAACAAGATTAATCACACATAATATTTACAGTACTAAACAAAACAATTATAACATCATATATACTCAGTTGAACAAACACACTGACAGTTCTTTTTGAAAACATAGAGTAAAAATCATATCAGAGTAAAGGAACTTCAATTTCTAATCCTCTTAAGCCATTTTTGAGACCAAAATTCACATGCAGACACTTTCTCCAGAAGTCATCAAGGCCTGATTTACCACTTGTTTTCCTGCTGCTGTGGTACAGCTGGAGGGACAGGCAGTGCACCACAAGCAAGGGCAAGTAAAATTACAAAGAGGCATCAAAGAAAATCAGGTTTTCTCGCTCACCCCTAGAGCCCTTGGGGGTTTGGCTCTGGCAGTTATAGCACACGAAGACACAAAGTCCTGAGTGTGCACTGACAGAGCCTTTGTTTTTGGAAATGTGAACCCTGCTCTGGCTTTTGGAGGGTCCACAGCCTTCCCAGAGAGAGATGAGTCCTGTCTACCAGAGAGTGAGGGCTCAGTCCTGCAAAGAATTCCTTACTTGAGCCTTAGTCATGCAAAAAGTCCCACTGGTCTTGTGGCTCCAGTCAGATACTCACAATTTGGGCCAATAAGTGTGTGCAGGGTCAGGTTCTCAAAACCAGGCCCCAAAACATGTCCATAAGCTCCCCTCAGAGAGTCTTTTTGAAGCAATACTCTAAATTACAGTGTCCCAATCAGGTGTCCTGGATAACCTGAGCTCTTATTGAGGGAGAAAATAATGTAATGTTTTCTGTAAGAACATGTGGATTGTCCAAAGATGCTCCTTTCTTAATTTTGTTTCGGGAAAAGAGAAGGTATACCTATTCAGTATCTGCCTATGCAGAAAAGCCATAACACAAACACAGATTTTTACTAATCACCCAAGTGCTGACACATCCCTGGCCACAATACAGGATTTTTTTCTGATCAGCCATGGATCTGATGTACTGTAACAGACTGCAAAGGGAATTCAAAATTACTCATAACCAGCAACTTCATCATTCACTCTCAAAAGTGTTTCATCTTCCCTTGTCTCCTTGCTTTCAGGAATTTCTCTCAACCTGGTATTTCTTAATCAGAACTTATTTCTTACAGGTCATCAATTTGATCTCTCAATGTCTAAGTGCTTGGTATTCTCATTTGGAACAGCAATGAGTTGTGCCTATCAATCTTTAGCATCTTATATTCAATTTTCATGCAGGTGTTTACAGCATGAAGCAAAAAACTTCCTGGGAAATGAAAGTTTAACAGCAAGTGTCAGCCATCTTGTAAAAAAACCCAACGGCTTATAAAGGGAAAGCATGCATTAAAAAATGAAACTCCACTGTAGAAACCACAAAAATTACAAAACCATGGAAATATCTCAGAACAGTAGATCTGCCTGCTATCTCGGAGCACCCACAGGATCAAATTTTTTCACAGTTAGTTCAAAGACCACTGCAGAGTCTGAACACAAGATGTGGTTAGATCATTCCTATTTTAGCAAGTATAAGTGATGGTATTTGGACATAAACCTCTGTAGCTTTTCCAGCTACACTAGAGGTCCTTATGATCTCCTGTGGTAGTGAATTTCAGAGGCTGGGGACATGCTGGGTGAAGAAAGATATCCTCTCATTTGTTCTAAATGTACCTCCCATTAATTTCAGTGACTGACAGGTTGTTGCTATATTAGGACTTAACATGGAAAGGGAGAACTGCTCGGTTTTCACTACATCTCCCAGCATTAAATACCTCAGTTGAGTTTCGTTGCATTTTTCTTCTTTCCAAATGCCCTTTTTTCCTGAAATCTGTAATACAGTAGGATGAAAATTGGTTTCTAGTATGATTAATGCTGAGCAAAACTTTCAGCTCAATACTCGACAAAGATCACCTGGTTTTGATATAATGCCTCTTTTCCTTTTTCTCTCACTCCCTCTCTCCCTCTTCCTCTGGGGATGCACAAAGTATTTCAACCAGTCCTACCCCAGGTCTGGATCCCTCACCCTGTGTTGCTGAAACACCACCTCCACAATGAAGGGATTCCAGGAGAGAGAGCTGCTGCTGCTCTCCACCTTTTCACCTCTAAGTATCCTCTGAAAAGGAAAGCATTTTTCACTCTCTTTTCAAAAATGTTTGGCAAGTTGGATGACCTCGTTCATATCTCCAATGTCATTTTGATCGTGAGGGGGTGACAGAGTATTTCAGCAAACATGAAATGTGATTCTCTTCCAGTCAATAGAGTCTTCAAGGCGCTTTCCACAAGTTCACCTGAGCTTATTAGAAATCAGGATGAGAAAAATCCTCATCCCTGGTTTAGTCTAAGGTCCAACTATGCTTTAATAGAAACAACACTGGAAAATTACTTGAACTTTATGGGAGAAGAAGAAGAAAACATCATTCTACCAAAGTATGGTCTCTTCAAAGGGCACCCTCAGGCAGCAGAAAGCAATTAGCATAGCACCAGGGCCACTCTTTTCCCTATCCCCCTGCCCACCCCCATGGGGTGGCAAACTCTGTCCCTCAGAGTCACCTCTGGCATCCAAGACTGGAGGCACAGAGGGCCTGGTTACAGACACTGGGATGCACTGGTAGTCCAGAGCTCAGGAAGACAGGAGCAAGCAAATCCCCTCACTCCATCCAAACATCAAAAATTGGAGAGCTTTACAAAATCATTTTGAAACTCCTAAGAATTTTCACCAGCTTTGAAACCTGAGTGAGCGATTTTTATTTGGTGGGAAGCATGGCAAAGCAATTCCCTTCACTCATGAGAACCATAGGAATGGAAAGAGGAAAATATTGCCCTGCCTGCATTCTCCTGCCATCCCACAGCGTGCTGTCCTTCTTCTGCCTGGCCCTGCAATGCCATGGCCATGCCAACACACCCCTGAGGTGCCTTCATCTTGGGGGTACTGCGGGGTACAAGACTTCATACTAAATGTGTCTTAATCTTTCTCCTTTACTGTGGCATAAAATTAATTAATTGAATTAGAAACTGCGACGAGGTAATAATAAATAAAAGTCAGTATCAGAAGGAAAGATTTTCAAAGCTATTTAAATGCCTGATCTGAACAAAGCACCTAAACAGTTTTAAAATGTGACCCATAATGTGTTTCACCCCAAAGGATATAAGCAGGATATTGAAGATTATTCATATATAGGAAATATTCAATTCATCATCCAAATGCACCCACTTCTGCAGTGAAATATAGCAGATACTTAACAGCACCCAGCAATTCGATATGCATTGAAGGTGGGGTGTGCAGGAAAAATAAAACAGTATCCAGATGAAATTGCAGATGTCAGGAATGGAATTCACCAACAGGGAGGAGACGAGCAAAAAGGGAGATTACTATTTTTATGTAAAATAAATCAGTCTGCTAATCAGGCTGGGATTTTGCTGCTGGGAGTTAAGGAGGGCAAGAGGAGAACCGTAATTTTTAGAGCTGCCACTTCAAACTACAGCTCGTCTTGCTTCACCACTGCTTTGATGCAGCATCAGAGAGGGAGCATCTTGAAGTGCTGTAATGTCAAGGCTCAAACAGGCATATTTTAAAGTAACAGGAAGTAAATTAAGCCAATTAAACCATCCTAATGCCTTGACTTTTTTAGAGTGCTTGCTTACCAAGCAGATTTTTCTCAGCTTCCACAGCAATGATCATTACCTACATTTCAGGAGGTAACTATTTCCCAGCTTTATAGACTCACACCTAAAACTTTGGGTTATCCCTTTGCTTTCAAGGATAGAGTTTGTACATATGATGTGGTGTTCAACAATCTTTACACCCTAGTTGGGACCCCTTGTGTCTGGAGAGAACTGGAGCAGAGAAAAAAGCTCTTAAAATCCCTGCCAGGCTCTCTTGCTGAGATTTGTGTTCAAGCAGGGAGAACCACCCCCTCGACTCTCCAGCTGCCAGGGTGCCAGTGCTGCCTGTGCCAGGACATGGTGCCCAGAGCCTCTGTGCCCTGCAGTAGCTCAAAGTCCTGCAGGGTGCTCTGTGAGGGCTGTTAAAGTCCATCAGAGATTTTCTGCTTGTCCAGAGCTCTGCAGCACAAGGTGGGGCCACCACAACCTGTCTGTTTGCAAACTTCCCCTCCCCTCAGTTCGTAGCCCACCAGCCCAACCATGAGATGAAAAGGACCCCCATGTTCTGACATTGCTGCTTATTTCTTTAAAGGTAAAAGTCTCCTTCTGGTGGAGATACTGGTCTGATCCAAAGATTCAGCAGGTACACACTATATAGGGAAGCAAACCCAGAATGTGGTGAAAGAAGGATTGGAAGATTTGAGCTTTCAGCTCTTGCAGATGACAGACCAGCTTTTCTCCTCACACCACCTCAGCCCAGGGATACCCAGGTAAATCTATGAGCTTGTAAGTCTTTTCACATGACTAAAAAAGCAGGTCTTATCACTCAAGTTTAGTGAAAAGTCTTACTGCTCTTAACCTTGATTTTTTTTTTTTTTTTTTGTTCTTCACTCACCTTCTCCCAGCACTTGTTGAGCTTTAACTTTAGCTCTGGCAGGAAGCTGAGCATCACGTGCATCAAGATCTTTACTGAAACCCAGTGTAGGTCACCACGCAGCTCATTAAATAAAGGGACATACTCTGCATGCCAATTAAGAGATTAAATTATGGAACAAAGCAGAGGGAGAACTAAAATTTAAGATCCCCTTGTATTTTCTGGCAAGTCATCTGTCAACTGGAGGAGCTATTCCACTAACTGAAGCTTGTGAAGGGCCTGACGTGGCCATAACCGTGAATATCTCAAATCGTCATGTCAGATGAGGTTACTGTGAAGCTGAAATTGTACTGGCAGTGGAGTTCTCTATTGTCATGATTCCTATACAGATAGAAAGATGAGGAGGGAAGAAAGAGGAAAAGAGGTATAAAAGTTTCCCAGCAAAGTTTAGATGTATTCTGCTACTTGTGAATAGTAAATATTACCACATACCATTCATAAATGCCAATAAAATAAACATACAAGAACTTCAGGGGCTATCCATATATGCAGTATGCTTTCTACTGACAATTAAAGAAAGTGTTTTAAAATGTTATAGTTGAAAATTTGGAGGAAAAAAAAATGTGGTTCAGATGTAATTTAAACACACTACTGAATTCAGGTTCAGCTGAGTGTTACTTTTTGGCTTCCAAGTGCTTTGAATGCCAAAAACCTGCGTGTGTATGTGTGTACACAGGCAGAACTGCATGTGTCCTGGCAGCAGTGCAGAGCCCAGCATCCTCCCCATGTGCCAGCCTGGGCAGGTTGGAGGCAGTGTTCCCCTGCTTTTGTAAAGTTTCCCTCAGAGCACGATACCAAAACATTGCTGTGAGGACCATGGGGGTGCTCTGCTCCCACAGGCACTCAGAGGTGGTGGGGTCCTGGCACAGGCTGCCCAGGGGAGCTGTGGATGCCCCAGCCCTGGAAGTGTTTAAGACCAGGCCCTGAGCAACACAATCCAGTGAGGGGCATCCCACCCTCGGCAAGGGTCAGAATGAGGTGACCTTTAAGGTCCCTTCCAAGTCTGTGATTTTATAACTTTATAATCACACTCTGTGGTTTTATAAACCACAGACACACCCATGGCAACAAACCCAATCCGGTTTTTTTCCTCCACAGACAACCTTACCCAACATTGAAGAATTACACTGAAGAAGTTTCACTACACAGAAAAATATACAATTGGGGTTTTTTACACCAGAATAAAATGTTCCTCTTTTCCTGTCTCATATGTGGGCTACAGTACCATATTCAGGCTGGTTTTCTGGGGTTGACTGAAATCCATTTTCTATAGTGAATTAGCTGTAACAGCCTGATGGCAGCCTTTTAATATATTTTTTAAACCCTAGGTTACTGCAGACATGAGTGCTAATTTTCATAGAATGGCTTCATCCACCCTGCAAGACAGACAGGCAAAATTCTATGCCTCTCTAAAATTTCTAAAGCTGAATTAGTCCATTGCTGTGCCCCCGCTTGCAGCTGAGACTCAGAGTGTGTTAGCTTGGACACTGAATGCACTGTAATAAATTCTGCTGTGATTCTAGCTTACAGTGGAACACAACTCTTTGTGTCAGCCCATGCAGATTATTCCCAACTCCTCACAGCTCTGAGCTGGGAAGCTGAGTGCAGGAGGTGCTGGGTCCACAGTGAGGGACCCCTTGGGTGCCAGATTTGCAGAGGTCAGCATCACAGCATCTCAGCATCTCCTTCAGCCCTTAGCCACCACAACAGAGCTTACTCTTCATGGAAACACTGATCTTCAAATGTGACTCCAGGTGCATAGTCCATTAATGGGACTGGACTATTGTAAAGGATAAAAACCAAAAATCTTAAACTAGTCATCACAATCATTAAACTAAATATTTTGATGGTCTCACACAGAATTCATCTTCCAAGACTGCAGGCACCACAGGGATGGGAAGGACACAGAGTGGTTCAGGAGAGATGAGAGATGGGATTTTTTCTTTTAAAAGAAGAATTAAGAGATGCAGTAATTTGTGAAAACTCAGACCTGGTGCTTCAGGTGTGACTGTCACCCAGCCCTCATAACAACATTTGGATGCTTGCAAACAAGCAGGAAAGGCTCTTCATTTGGATAGTGCCAGCAAACCAGACTGACTCCTGAGGAGCACAGAGGTGAGACTGGGGAGCAGCTCAGCTCCCCAGTCCCACCAGAGCACAGAGCATCTGTGCTTCCTGCAGGGCAAGGACCAAATCCTGCTCCTCAGCCAGCAACAGAGCTGCCCATGGCCCTTCATCCCTGCATCCACTCATCTGTCCTGCTGTAGAATTGGGAAAGAAGGGGTTAGAAAAAATCCACTCCTGAGCCCTTTGGCCTCCTGCACAGGGGCAGGAGTTACCAGAGGTGAGTCCCCACCAGGAGCTCCCCAGGCCCTGCTGCAGACAAGCAGAAAAGCCCTATACCAGGCCTGTGCTGAAGGTCTCTATACAAAAAAGTTAATGTCCCTCAAATCTCTCTTAACATCATCATCCACCCCACTGTGAGATGGCCAGTGGATTTGAAACAGTGAGGTTTGGAGCTAATTAGAAATCAGAAGTGCTGTGCCTGTCCCAGAACTGGATCAGCAGCCAGAGAGCAGTTACACACAAACTGTGATTTATCCTGTAGTGCCAGACTTACTCTGTGGCTGTCACATGTCATTGTGTGAGGTGACATGTCACATCATTGTCATGGTGACATGTCACCACATTACTGTGCAGCTATCATGGACATACAGTTAAAAGCTCTTACTACAACTGTTTCCACTTAGGTATTTAGTTTCTTAAGGATTACTGACTGTGATGTAGAAATTCCTATCAATCATAATGTCAGCTCTACAGAAATTAAGCTACTTTTAGAGGAGGATTTTGAAACAAATGTAATAACACAGAATAGTGCCTATTTCTCAAAATGTGGGTTACATCCATCAGGGCAATGACACAAAAGACTAGGTGGAGACAATGGAGGGTTCTTTCTATTGTTTTCCAGAGATCTCCCAAGAAAAAAACACAAATCTAGCTGTGAATAAAAACAATCTTGAAAACATACAATTAGTACTGCAACTGCAGAAATGTCTTTTTTAAATTTGAAGAGAACCTCAAAAAAAGGTATAGAGCTATTCATCTACAATGGCTTTCATGGAAGAAACCAAAAACTTTTATGGCCTTTCTGCTTACCCTGCAAGCTCATATGGCTAATTCACAATCTCTAGTAGTTATTACAAAGCACAGTGAACTCAAACCCTCAGCTGTCACAGGCACATTGTCTATCTTGCACAAAAACTTCACAGCAAACCACTCTGAGATTTCTCCCCACAAAGGTTTAAAACCAGATAGTTCTGCAGCTGTGTGTTATTTTTATTGTAAAATGACACTGTTTTTGCATGTGACGACAAAGGAAAAGGATGATTTTGCTAATGGAGAGTATGGATAAATGCACATATGTGTGTGTGCCTGTATATGTAGATTTATTTCTTTATTGGACCAAAAACCACAAAAACTATCTGTTAGTTTTCCTGCTCCTGAACTTGGCTAAGGAAGCACATAGTAAGCAGGACATAAAGAAGAGGTGTTTGTTCTCCTGGAACTGAGTTCATGTGGAATTCCCTGTCCCAGAGGAGAAGAAAGAAGGATTGCTATTTTCATTTAAAACAAATCGGTTTCCTAATGAAAATGGAATTTTGCTTCTGCAAATTTAGAAACAAAAGGGAAAAAATAATATTGAGAGCTGTCATTTTAATGAACAGCCTTTGGTGGGATTGCATAAGGTAAAATTAATAAAATTTAGCCCAGATGTTTAGTTGAAATAAGAAACTTAACATCATGTTTTTCACATTTCCATTGTGGAATCTTATCATAATTTATTTTAAAAGGTTACACAAATGTTGACAGATCATTAGTAGAGTTGCAAGCAAGCTAAAAAAGGTAAATTCACCTTAGGCTCTCCTAAGACTACTCCCAAAACTGAGCTCATCCTTTGTAAATTCTGCCTGTCAAAGGCTGTATGGCTCTGTACTACACTGCAGTGCTTTACCTCCACACACAGATGAAGCCTGAAATTTCTTATAAGCAAAAAAATGAGCATTTTGGCATAAACAATGTGATCAAGACAGTTTCCATCCTCATCACTGAATCTTGATGGTTTTCTTGAACTTAGATGTAACAGTTCCCCACACACAGGATATTGTGTGTGATACAGGCGGTTTCGACTTGAAAGCGCACTCCCACCAAATGTCTGCATTTCTGTGTGAGCCAAGAAAGACCTAAACCCAACCATAACATACTTCCAAGAAAAAGTCTTTGCTGTTATTCTCTCAGGCACAATTTGTTTCCTAACCAATGATGCTATTTAATCAAAACTCACACTAGTCTTCCTAAAAGCATTTAAAAAACAAAACAAGAAAAAGCATTTCTGTTCCATAGCTTAGTTCTTAATCATCTAATCAAACTTGATAAATTTTCCACTTTCTCTCTCTCTCTCCTAAAATGAATTCTTGGCAGCCTTCAGTGAAATAAATAAAAAAAAAAAGTTCATGTAGAAGTTCAAAGCAGCAATTTATGTTTCTGATAATTTTAAATTAATTCCTAATCTATGAAGCATAAAGAAACTATGCTTGAGATGCAGCCCACATCCAACCATATGGCTTAAGGAGACAGTGTCTGTGATGTGTGGCTGCAGATCTTTCTGTCCCTGGCATACACACCTGAAGTTCATGCCCCCTAATGTAATTGGACAGTTTTGTTTGTGAAAATGGCCTGTTCTGCCAAATGCTGAAGTCCTTGCTTTGACAGATATATCACTTTTCCAATGTGAGTGTATTTTGAAGAGAGCTGACACATGATCAAGTTCTCTTTAATATCCTTCAACAAACCTGACAGTTGTCCAGCAGGGTCTTGTGCTGCATCCAACTGTCAGCTCCTGCAGAGGCATTATGGGAAAGCTGACTGAGGAAAACAGCAGGAAAGAGGAAAAAAACTGATTTATGCTTCTCTCTGTACTCAGCTTAGTATCAAAAACAAGTACCTCAGCTCATACGTATTTTAGCAGGCCTACATAGACAAAGTCTCCTTAGGCTCCAGAAAAACAGGAGAAAAACCTATTTATATTGTAATTGTTTATTTTAGGGATTTATTCCATGTGTTGTTGTAAAGCACCCCAAATCTCACATGCATGGCTGTGATCCTTCCCAAATCTGAGCTGCCTTATAAGTAGCAATAACTGGATTTTTTTAACTGCTTAGGGTGCTTCACTTTCATGCAGTTTCAGAAGGGTTTTCCCTTACAAGAGTCCTCATGTAAAAATAAAAAAATCTATTTTATAGTATTTTGTATTATTATATTATTTTGTGTTTATATTATTATTATATAATAGAAATAAAATATATTATATAAAAGATATTATTATAGTATTTTGCTGCTTACATATGCAACCAGTGAGATAGTCCATGTTTCCAGAGGGGTCTGACCATGTAAGCTTAGAATATCCTCTTCAAATTGTTTTTTAGTCCAGATGTTGTCATTTTGTCACCTCAAAATTTTGTTTTCCTGCAGGAAGGTGGAGTCTGATTGCAGTAATTTTGTGTTACTTACTGAAATGCATTCTTGCAACACAAAGGAATTGAACTGGACCAAGATAATAGCAGAAGCCCCATCATCCCCACAGTGGAAGTGGCATTTGTGCCCTCAGACTGCAGCTGATTTCTTTGTCTGAAAACTCCCTCAGCCTGTCTTGGGTCATGTGTTGCTGAAAGACTGAAACAGTCCTTAATGCCCCATTTGCCTGCAGTGAATCCCTTTGGTCTGGAGCCTTGTACCAAAATGTTCCCCCTGACTGTGGGGAGCCCACATTCCCATTTTGGGTTTAGGTACCTGAGATTGCACCAGCTCTGAGCTTCCACGGGGTCAAACCCCAAGTGGAGAGTCCAGAGAGGCAACCCCAGGCTGGAGGGAGCTGGAGGCAGCAGCTGTGCTGTAAATCAAGCTCAGCCTCCTGCCCAGCAGGGCTGGAAATCCTGCACGTGAACACTGCCAGGATGTGAGAGTCCTGATGTTCTACATAAAAATGACAGAAGGATCCCATCAGACAGAAAGACAAGTGTTATTGAAACAGTCGTAGAAGAGTTGGTCTGAACAGGAGTGCTGCAGAATGACCATGTTATCTCTGTTATTCCAGTGCCCCTTTAAATATAGTGCTGAGGTGACTGCCTACTTAGCCTACGGTGAAGGCCACACTTGTCTGCAGTGAAGTCCCATAATCTTAGTTTATTGCATTGCATGTATTGTATTTGCTCAAGCTGCTGCCTGAGGGGGTGCTTGTGGGAAATGTATAGCTTTCTGCCCCCCCTTCTCTCCCAGACTATTTAGGCTGACATTTATCAATAAATTGCACATATTGTTATACATTTTTCTGTCAGAGCAGTGCTACAACATTATGTGATGAGTACATTTTATCAATCTACCAACCTTTTTTTTTTTTTTTTCATACAAAGATTTTTGCTGCAGAAGTGACTGGAATGTCACAGCTCCAGCATGACCTGATTGCTAAGTCAAACCAGAGATCCAGATAGTTTTCACTTCAGTCCCTGTTTCAGGAAACATTTCTGGGGAAGGCTGTTTCTGGCTGCTCTCCCTTCCCCAGGTCTGTGGACGGCAGGACTGTGTTAGAAATGCAACATGGCCCTCTGCTCCCCACAAAGCCCATAAATCTCCCACAATCAGGNTCTGATAATTTTAAATTAATTCCTAATCTATGAAGCATAAAGAAACTATGCTTGAGATGCAGCCCACATCCAACCATATGGCTTAAGGAGACAGTGTCTGTGATGTGTGGCTGCAGATCTTTCTGTCCCTGGCATACACACCTGAAGTTCATGCCCCCTAATGTAATTGGACAGTTTTGTTTGTGAAAATGGCCTGTTCTGCCAAATGCTGAAGTCCTTGCTTTGACAGATATATCACTTTTCCAATGTGAGTGTATTTTGAAGAGAGCTGACACATGATCAAGTTCTCTTTAATATCCTTCAACAAACCTGACAGTTGTCCAGCAGGGTCTTGTGCTGCATCCAACTGTCAGCTCCTGCAGAGGCATTATGGGAAAGCTGACTGAGGAAAACAGCAGGAAAGAGGAAAAAAACTGATTTATGCTTCTCTCTGTACTCAGCTTAGTATCAAAAACAAGTACCTCAGCTCATACGTATTTTAGCAGGCCTACATAGACAAAGTCTCCTTAGGCTCCAGAAAAACAGGAGAAAAACCTATTTATATTGTAATTGTTTATTTTAGGGATTTATTCCATGTGTTGTTGTAAAGCACCCCAAATCTCACATGCATGGCTGTGATCCTTCCCAAATCTGAGCTGCCTTATAAGTAGCAATAACTGGATTTTTTTAACTGCTTAGGGTGCTTCACTTTCATGCAGTTTCAGAAGGGTTTTCCCTTACAAGAGTCCTCATGTAAAAATAAAAAAATCTATTTTATAGTATTTTGTATTATTATATTATTTTGTGTTTATATTATTATTATATAATAGAAATAAAATATATTATATAAAAGATATTATTATAGTATTTTGCTGCTTACATATGCAACCAATGAGATAGTCCATGTTTCCAGAGGGGTCTGACCATGTAAGCTTAGAATA